>BLSH010422190.1:74883-90170 GCA_018402905.1 Glandirana rugosa
AACGTCATTGTGTTAGTATATATGTCGCAATTCGAACGTCATTGCGTTACTTTATTTAACGCTGTATATATGATTGTGTTACTGCAAGTTGAACGCCATATATTTCATTGTGTTACTGGAAGTTTAACGCCATATATTTCATTGCGTTAATGCAAGTTTAATGCCACTTATATCAATAACTGGAAGTTTAATGCTGTATATTTGATTGCGTTACCGCAAGTTTAGCGCCGTATATTTTATTGCGTTACTGCAAGCTTAACGCTGTATATATGATTGTGTTACTGCAATTTGAACGCCATATATTTCATTGCATTACTGGAAGTTTAACGCCATATATTTCATTGCGTTACTGCAAGTTTAATGCCATCTATTTCATTGCTTTACTGCAAGTTTAATGCCATATAATTCCTTGTTAAAGAAGTTTATTGGATTTTAAATCGTATTATAAAAATGGTGTAAGAAAGACAGGAAGTGGAGCTCAGCATGATATGATTTGCCAGATATCCTGGTCAAGTAACAAGTGACAAAATGGTCTAGTAAAAACACATGTTCATCAGAACAGATGTTCAACAGAATAGGGGTACATGTAATAATATCAAGGGTATAAATGAGGCAAAATTATCTGAGGATTGTTATGAGAGGTTTAGACAGAGAGAAAGGGGTCTTAGGAGGGAAGCTCCATAGTTAGAGTGGAGGGAAAAGAAGAGAGAGGGGTAGGAGAGAAGGGAGGTCCACAGGGATGATCTGGTTGTCAGCGATAGATTAGTTGGGAGCGAAGGGATGCTAGCTACCATCGCAGGGCTGACTGATCAAAAAATGGTGGTAAGCATCGTGTGATCCTGGGTTTCCTGATCCAGTCAAACTTGGGAACCTGATCTCTCTTTCACTAGCCTCCATTCTGCCATGGATCATGGCTCGATTTACTCTGTGCTTGGTTTCAGCTACTAAGGAGGGGGACTTCCACGCTTTAGCAACTGTTTGCTTCACTGCTGTGAGTAGCTGGGTAAAAAGCTTAAATTAGGTGCGTAATAGGGAGTCTGGTTTTAGATTAAGAAGTGCCATGTTTGGGTCTGGCTTCAAGGGAACATTTTAGAAGCTAGGGCAAAAATATAATTCCAGAAAGTTTGTAACTATATACATTTTATTGCATTACTGCACATTTAACGCCATATAGTTTGGTGCGTTACTGGAAGTTTAACACCATATATTTCATTGCGTTACTGCAAGTTTAAGCCTGGGTTCACACTGCAGCGATCTTAGAGATCGCATATGATTTCGCACTGCACTGCAGTGTGAACCATATGCGATCTCTGTGCGATGCAAAATCAGCCATAGAGATTGTATGGCTGAATTCATATTGCAATTGGAGCAATCTCGCACAGGACCCTTTTTTTTCGCAGGGTCAGAATCGGATCGCATGGTGATTCACACCATGCGATCCGATTCCTGTGCGAGTTTGCAATTCGCAGTGCGATATGCGTACTGATTTGGGGGGGTCATTAACATTGTATTGACACTCCCCAGAGTACGCATATGGCAGTGTGAACTGCCGTTCAGAGACATGCGATACGGGAACCCGCAGTGAATTCACAGGGTTCCCGCATTGCTGCAGTGTGAACCGAGGCTAACGCTGTATATTTTATTGCGTTACTGCAAGTTTAACACTGTATATTTGATTGCATTACTGCAAGTTTAACACTGTATATTTGATTGTGTTACTGCAAGTTTAACACCACATATTTCATTGTGTTACTGCAAGTTTAGCGCTGTATATTTCATTGCGTTACTGAAAGTTTAACGCTGTATATTTGATTGTGTTACTGCAAGTTTAACGCTGTATATTTTATTGCGTTACTGCAAGTTTATGCTGTATATTTGATTACGTTACTGCAAGTTTAAACCTGTATATTTGATTGCGTTACTGCAAGTTTAACACTGTGTATATTTGTTTGCGTTACTGCAAGTTGAACACCATATAGTTCTGTGCGTTACTGGAAGTTTAACACCATATATTTCATTGCGTTACTGGAAGTTTAACGCTTTATATTTCATTGCATTACTGCAAGTTAAATGCTGTATATTTCATTGCATTACTGAAAGTTTAATGCTGTATATTTCATTGCATTACTGCAAGTTTAATGCTGTATATTTCATTGCGTTACTGCAAATTTAACGCTGTATATTTGATTGCCTTACTGCAAGTTTAACTCTGTATAATTCATTGAGTTACTGCATGTTTAACGCCATATAGTTCTGTATAGTTAACGCCATAGATTTAATTGCGTCACTGCAAGTTCAATGCTGTATATTTGATTACATTACTGCAGGCTGAACACCATATAGTTCTGTGCTTTACTGGAAGTTTAACACCATATATTTAACTGCGTTGCTGCAAGTTTAATGCCGTATATTTCATTGCATTACTGCAAGTTTAACACTGTATATTTGATTGCATTACTGCAAGTTTAACGCCATCTATCTCATTGTATTACTGCATGTTTAAAGCCATATAGTTCTGTGCGTTACTGGAAGTTTAACGCCATATATTTCATTGCGTTACTGCAAGTTTAACACTGTATATTTCATTGCATTACTGCAAGTTTAACGCTGTATATTTCATAGTGTTACTGCAAGTTTAACGCTGTATATTTGATTACATTATTGCAAGTTTAACGCTGTATGTTTGATTGCGTTACTGCACGTTCAACACTGTATATTTGACTGGGTTACTGCAAGTTGAACTCCATATGTAGTTCTGTACGTTACTGGAAGTTTAAAGCCATAGATTTCATTGCGTTACTGCAAGTTTAACACTGTATATTTCATTGCTTTACTGCAAATTTAAAGCTGTATATTTGATTGCATTACTGCAAGTTTGACTCTGTATATTTCATTGAGTTACTGCATGTTTAACGCCATATAGTTCTTTGCTTTATTGGAAGTTTAACGCCATAGATTTAATTGCGTTACTGCAAGTTTAACGCTGTATGTTTGACTGCGTCACTGCACGTTCAACACTGTATATTTAATTGCGTTACTGCAAGTTGAACGCCATATGTAGTTCTGTACGTTACTGGAAGTTTAAGGCCATACATTTCATTGCGTTACTGCAAGTTTAACACTGCATATTTGATTGCGTTACTGCAAGCTTAACACCATCTATCTCATTGTATTACTGCATGTTTAAAGCCATATAGTTCTGTGCGTTACTGGAAGTTTAACGCCATATATTTCATTGTGTTACTGTAAGTTTAACACTGTATATTTCATTGCTTTACTACAAATTTAAAGCTGTATATTTGATTGCGTTACTGCAAGTTTGACTCTGTATATTTCATTGAGTTACTGCATGTTTAATGCCATATAGTTCTTTGCTTTTCTGGAAGTTTAACGCCATAGATTTCATTGCGTTACTGCAAGTTTAATGCTATATATTTGATTGCGTTACTGCAAGTTTAACGCTGTATATTTCATTGCATTACAGCAAGTTAAACGCCATATAGTTTTGTGCGTTACTGCATGTTTGATGCAGTATTCTGTGGTATATTGTAGTGTATCTGTTGAGTGTGTCTGTGTAATGAGTACTCATATTAAAGTGCACCAAACACCACTTTACATTGATTAAAATTCATCCATGTACACATTTACACATCTTTATTACATTTGATTAATAAGCACACCCCACCCCCACCCCATCATGTCTGGAAGGACAACAAGGAGAGGCAGATGTTCCCATGGCACTGTAAGGGGTCCAGCAGCGTATGTGTCCACAGGCAAAGGTAACATGATTAGTCCTCAGGCAGGGAATCATTTCCTCTGTTTAGTGATGTTGCCCATTCTATCCAGCCAGAGCGTGCAGAAGAGGTGGTGGACTGGGTTAATAAACAGTCCTCACCTTCCTTATCCTCCATCACCCAAGCAGAGACTAGTTGTCACTTACCTGGTGGTAGAGTCTGGCTTATGCTGGGGCAACCTCTCTTGTGGCCCTGGTTCGAGAACCCCTGATAGTGTAGACAGGGAGCTCTAGAGCACAGGGGGGCACGGGGGCTGGACAATCTTCAGGTGTTAAGCAGAAGTCCACTGGAGCTTGTGCAAACAGGAGAGTAGTCGTTCAGTCCGGGTCGGCAACTGGCAGGCGGTGTGGTACAGTGGGATCAGGCAAACGGATGGTCGGGTACAGGCAGGGTCAGCAATGTGACAAAATTAGGGAGGGGGCAAAAAGAGGGTGTGGGCAAAGCACCCTAAACACCAGAAGGCTTGGTCGTGCACAGAGTACTGACTCACCGGGTCGGCAATGTGCTGGTAGCGGAAGTACAAATGGAGCAGGCAAGCGGATAGTCGTAAACAAGCTGGGGTCAGGTGTAGGCAGATAGCAACAAGTCCAGAGGGGTAGCTGGGGTTACAGGAACAGGAAGTGACTCAAAAGTAGTCACCAGGGGGTCCCAGGTGCAGGGAACGCTGTAGAATGGAGAGCACCGGCTGCTGGGTCTTGCTGGTTTAAATAGGGCCATTTGGTGCCATTTCCAACGCGTGAGCACACACGGGAGCACGTGAACGCACCACTGCAGAAACACCTAGGAAAGCTGTCTTTTCCTGACATTGCCCCCCCCAAGGGGCAGCCTCCGGATGCCCAACTGGGCTCTCTTGGCCGGATTGTTTCTCCAAAAAGTCTTGATAAGTACCTGGGCATGTAAGTTGCTCTCCGACTCCCACGAATTATCCTCAGGACCATATCCTCTCCATTTTACAAGGAGCTGTATGCTTCCTGTTCTTCTCCTGCAATCGAGGATGGCTTCCACATCAAACTCCTCCTCTCCATCTATCACCACCGGTTCTGGTGGGGCCATCTTTCGTCCTGGAAACAGGTCCCTGGCCACTGGCTTGAGGAGGTGCACGTGAAACACCGGGTGAATTTTAAGTGCAGGTGGCAGATCGAGCTCATAGGCCACCTTATTAATTGTCTTCTGTATTGAGAAAGGCCCTATGAACTTCGGTCCCAACTTTTTAGATGGACAGGATAGTCTCAGGTTGGTGGTTGCCAGCCAGACCCGATTGCCGGGCTGGAGATCAAGCTCTCCTCGTCTTTTCCTATCAAAAGTCTCCTTGTTGTGTTCCTGAATATGGGTAAGGGTTTCCTGCAGCATCTTCTTGTTCCTTTCCAGGAACTTGGTGATCTCCAGTGTGGCCAGGATTGTACTTTCCGGAAGGAGGTCAGGCCAGATCGTGGGATGGTAGCCGAGATTCACCAAAAACGGAGACTGCTTGGTGGCAGAATGGACTGGGTTGTTGTAGGTGAACTCAGATAGTGGTAACAAGGAGACCCAATTGTCTTGAGAGTAGCAGCGGAGGTATTGCTCCAGGGTCTGGTTGGTCCATTCTGTTGGCCATTGGACAAAGGCCAATTTGATCCCAAGGATAGAGCACAAAGACCTCCAGACTCGGGATGTGAGCTGTACCCCTCTTTCTGACACAATGCCTTTTGGGATGCCGTGAAGACGGATAACTTCCCGGATGAATACTTTGGCCGTTTCAGTCGCAGAGGGAGTGCCCCTCATCGGGATAAAGTGCGCCATCTTCATGAGGCGGTCGACCACCACAAAGATTGTTGTGTAGCCTGCAGATGGGGACAATTCCATGATAAAGTCCATAGAGATTTATCTCTATGGACCACGGACGCTCAGGAATAGGTAACGGGTTCAGTAGACCCCAAGCCTTAGCTCTCTCTGTCTTGTTCCTGGCGCAGACAGGGCAGGCACTTATGTAATACTTACAGTCCTCCTTCAAATGTGGCCACCAGAAGGTGAGGGCAAGAAGTTCAGCTGTCTTTCTGTGGCCAAAGTGCCTGGCTAACTGAAGATCGTGGCAGAGTTCCAGGGCAGACAGGCGGAGTTCTTCTGGCACAAAAACTTGTGTACCCGACCACCATAACCCATCCTTGAGGGAAGGTCCAGAAGCGGCGGGTATGGTGGAGCTGGCCAACGTTTGCCTGATTTGGGTGAGAAGGTCTTCCTGGATTAACAGAAAGTGGTGATCTGGCAAGATGGTGTCAGGAGGAGGTATCTCTCCGGTCTTGTGAAACATCCTTGACAACGCATCCGGTTTAACGTTCTTGGATCCGGGCCAGTGAGAGAGCTTCCATGAAAGGAGAGTGATGGGGTGCAGAGATGCCTTAAGTCCCTGTCTTTGGGACAAGACTGCCCCCAACTGCGGTCTCTGAGGCATCTACTTCCAAGATGTAGGGCCGTTTGGAGTCGGGTGTTTGAGAACTCTTGCCGAGGTGAACAGTCTTTTCAGGGTTTGGAAGGCATCTTGAGGTTCCGGGGTCCAGACGAAACGGGTATTCTGTTTAGTTCATTGAGTTATTGGGGAGATGACAGCAGAGAATCCTCTGATAAATTTCCTATAAAAATTGGCAAAGCCAACGAAGCGCTGCGCCGCCTTTTTGTCCGCTGGTGGTGGCCAGTCCACAATAGCTGCAACTTTCTGGGGGTCCATGGTTGTGCCCGTAGTGGAGATGTGGAACCCCAGGAATCTCTGTGCGCTCGAAGGCACACTTTTCGGCCTTGGCATACAGACCATGCTGCCACAGGCGACTAAGTACACACTTGACATGTTTACGATGTTCCTCCAGGGAGGGGGAGAAGATGAGGATATTGTCTAGATATACCACCACGAATTGGTCAAGAAAGTCCCCGAAGATATCATTGACTAGCTGCTGAAATGTGGCCGGAGCATTGCAAAGCCCGAAGGGCATGACCAAATATTCAAAATGGCCAAATCGGGTTCCGGAATGCCGTTTTCCATTCATCCCCCTCCCGTATGCGGATCAAGTTGTATGCTCCCCGCAGATCCAACTTGGTGAATATGACTGCAGAGCCGAGGCGTTGGAAGAGTTCGGGGACCAGGGTTAAAGGATATTGGTTCTTGACCGTGATCTTATTGAGCTCCCAGTAGTCGATGCACGGCCGGAGGGAGTGATCCTTTTTCTCCACAAAGAAGATCCCGGCTCCTGCGGGAGATGTGGAAGGCCAACTGAACCCCTTCTGCAGGTTTACCTCCAGGTAAGCCTTGAGGGCTACTAGCTCCACTTCTGAAAGGGGGAAAATCCTGCCAAAAGGGACCTTGGCTCCAGGTAGCAGGTCTATCGGGCAGTCATATGGTCTGTGCGGTGATAGCAAATCCACCCCCTTCTTGCTAAAAACGTCCAAGAAGTCTTGGTACGATTCAGGGATAGCCAGGTGGATCTCCTGATCTGGATCAGGGTTGATAGCGAGTACTGCCAGTGATGCTGTCTGGGGTGACTGGAAACAATTACTCAGGCAGTACAGGGACCGGAACCGAACTTCCCCCAAGTTCCAGTCAATGAGAGGGCTGTGGGCTCGGAGCCACGGGAGACCAAGGATCACTGGAAATAACGGGGAGGAGATGGCATCCAATACCAGGAACTCTGAGTGGCCTTCGGCCATCCGAGCTGGTAAGGGGCAAGTCTCTTGGGTGACTGTGCCCGACTTGATGCTTGACCCATCGGCCAAGTGGACAGACAACGGACGTTCCTTGGGCCTGAGTGAAATCTGATGCTGGGCAGCGAATGACAGGTCAATAAAACAACTGCATGCTCCCGAATCCAGGATGGCTGGAACTTAGATGTTCTTGTCAGGGAGCTGCAGGATGATGAGGAGGATCAGGTGAGGCTGGGAACTTGGCAGGGATAGAACCTCCCCTGGGACTGGCGTTGGACCCTTACCCCTCTTGCCGGGGCAACTCCTCACTACGTGCCCAGAGCCGCCGCAGTAAAGGCATAAGTTTGGTTCATCCGCCTCCTGCGTTCCTCTGAGGACAGGGATGGGCGGAGGCCCCCAGTCTGCATAGACCCAGGACGGTCTAGTGGTGAGGAGGAGGAGGTTGTTATTAGGTTTGGACCTGGATGGGTAGGCACTTGAGAAGGCATCCAGGTAGGGAGCTAAAGTCCAGTTGCCCTCTCTGCTCTGCGCTCCCGCAGGCGATGGTCAATTTGGATGGCCAGCACGATTAGCGCTTTGAGGGTATAGGTACCCTGACACGTGCCAGGTCATCCTTAAGCGGCTCGCAGAGTCCCAGTTAGAACCGGTGGCAAAGGGCTGTATCATTCCAGGCTGTGTCGGCGCTCCAGCGCCTGAACTCCGATACATAGTCCTCGACAGGACGGGAGCCTTGCTGGAGGGCATGGAGAGTGGCTTCCGCGGTGGCTGCCTGATGTGGGTCCTCATATAGTTAGGCCATTGCATGAAAGAAACAGTCCGAGGTTGTGGTCTCGGGAGCCTTTTGCTCCAATAGGCGATGAGCCCAGGCCTGCGGGTCATCCTGAAGAAGCGAGATCACCAGGCCCACCTTAGTGGCTTCCAGGGAAAACATGCGGGGCTGGAGAGCGAAGTACAGTTCGCAGGAACTGCGAAAAGCCCTAAACTTCCTGCCGTCCCCCGCAAACCGCTCAGGCATGGGCACCTTAGGCTCCGTGGGCAGAGTCACTATGGTGCGGGGAGGTGTGCGGCCCCTGCTGGTGGGTTTAGGAGTGGCCAGGTCCTGAACTTGATTTTCCAAGCGTGCATAACCCTCCTGAAGGTTCTTCACAGCTTGGGTTAATCCAGCGAGGTGCACACATAGCTCCTCCATAGGAGAGGGCCCCGGCGCAGACTCTGACATGGCTTTCCGTTTCTGTCACGTACCTGGTGGTACAGTCTGGCTTATGCTGGGGCAACCTCTCTTGCGGCCCTGGTTCGAGACCCCCTGATAGTGTAGACAGGGAGCTCTAGAGCACAGGGGGGCACGAAAGCTGGACAATCTTCAGGTGGTAAGCAGAAGTCCACTGGAGCTCGTGCAAACAGGAGAGTAGTCGTTCAGTACGGGTCGGCAACTGGCAGGCGGTGCGGTACAGCGGGATCAGGCAAACAGATGGTTGGGTACAGGCAGGGTCGGCAATGTGCTGGTAGTGGAAGTACAAAGGGAGCAGGCAAGTGGATAGTCATAAACAAGCCGGGGTCAGATGCAGGTAGATAGCAACAAGTCCAGAGGGGTAGCCGGGGTCACAGGAGCAGGAAGTCACTCAAAAGTAGTCACCGGGGGGTTGCAGGTACAGGGAACACTGTAGAACGTACAGCACCGGCTGCTAGGTCTTGCTGGTTTAAATAGGGCCGTTTGGCGCCGTCACCGGCAAACGCGCACAGGCGCGCGCACCACCACGGAAACACCTAGGAAAGCTGTCTTTTCCTGACACTAGTATGCAGTCCTCTACAGCTGCTAAACCTGCCTCCTTGTCCACAGCTATTCCTGCCATAGCCCCAGCATCAGGCATGGAGGAGTCAGTAGAGTTATTTGAACACAGCTTCAGCTACTTGCTCCTTGACAATGCCCAGTCATTACTTGATTCAGATGTTGGTCCTGAGGTTGAGGAAGGCAGGAACATGAGCCTACAGAGAGGGGAGAACACACATTGCCATTCATGTTCCCCCAACTACAGCATATTGCCAAGTTGTCTCCAGTGTTAATGAGGATGAAGGAGAAGATGATAATGAGGTCATTGTAGCCTCCACTGACAAGAATAATGGTATAGCTCAGGGTGTTCCTGGTCCTTGCAGCACATATGCCAGCAGCACATCACCAGCTGTAAACTATAGCCAGCAAATTTCTCCGCCCCATCTGCTGCAGCAGAAAAAAAAAACAGTCCTTGACATCCACATGCCCAGCGTCTGAATACAAGCTTGTCAAAGCTGCTGGCTCTCCAACTTCTGCCTTTCCACCTGGTGGATTCTGCCCCCTTCTGTGAATTTGCAGAATGTGCTGTACCACAATGGCAGGTTCCCAGTCACTATTTCTTTTCACGTAAGGCCATTCCATCTCTCTACCATCACATTTAAGGCAATGTTGTGGCATTGTTGGACAAGACAGTCAGCAGCAAAGTCTGCATTGCTGCTGACACATGGTCCAGCAAGCATGGGCAGGGACAATATATTTTGTTCACAGCACACTGGGTAACTGCTTGCAACTGAGAAGGATGCAGGACAGAGCTAAGTGCTGCAGCTTGTTGTGCCCCCATGTCCCCCATGTCCCCCATGTCATACAGCTGGTGATGATGTGAGATTTGTCAGCTCTACCCCATCCTCCTCCTCCTCCATGCTCTCTTCTGCTGAATTGTCCTATGATCCTCAAGTGCCCACTAAGCGTTCAAAGGGCTATTCAATGAGTCAGGCTAAAAGGTGCCATGCAGTGCTTCAGCTGGTGTGTCTAGAGGACAGGAATCACACCGGACCAGAGATTCTTGCAGCTTGCAGGGACAGGCCCAGAGGAGGTTCACGCCATGCCAGCTGGAGCCAGGAATGGTGGTGTGCGATAATGGCACAAGCCTCCTGTCCGCCCTTTGACATGGAACATTGACACATGTGCTATGTCTGGCACATGTCCTCAATTTGGTGGTGCAGCGTTTCCTACATAGGTACCCAGGGTTGGAAGGTCTGCTAAAGGAGGCCAGAAGAGTTTGTAGCCATTTCAGGTAGTCATACACAGCCAGTACTCTGTTGGAAGAAATTCAACGTAAACTGCCTGATTTGTGACATGCCCACTAGCTGGAACTCCACTTTGGCAATGCTGCAGTGGCTGCACATTCAGCAGAGGACTGTCAACAAGTACCTGTGTGAATATGGCACCACGACAGGCTTAGGCCAGCTAGGCTTTTTTCCCAACTCCAATGGCTGCTCATAAAGGATGCATGCGCTGTACTGTCACCATTTTAGGAGGCCACAAGGATGGTGAGCCATGACAACGTATGCATCATTTCGCAATCCCTGTTGTGTTCTTGCTGGAGCAGACTATGCATGGCATTATGGATAGGGCACTGGAGGCAGAGCAGCGTGAGGAAGAGGAGGACTCATGACCCACTTTATGTAGATACCATTGATCCTATGCCACGGAACACACAAGAGGAGAGAGAGAAGGAGGATTCTGGCAGTTTTGAAGGCATTGAAGAAGAGGAAGACATACGTCAAACAGTAAGAAATGGTTTTCCATCCACAGAACCCTTGGAAGTAGTACATCACTGGGAGGAGCCAGTTCCAGATACTGTAATTATCAGTGACCCTGAGGAGTCTGCTTCTCATGCCTCTGCAAATTTGTGGTGCATGGGCTCCCTCGTGCTCCAAAGCCTGCAAAAGGACCCAAGAATATGTGGCATAAAGGAAAATGGATCACTATTGGTTGGCAACCCTCCTTGACCACCGTTATAAGGGTAAAGTCTAATAACTCATCCCGTCCTCACAGAGAGTGCAGAAGATGAAATCTCTTGAGGACACCTTAAAGAGGAGTTTATCAAATGCTTTTCCCGACTCTGGTAGGTTACAGTGTCGTAGAAAACATAGGCTTCTGTTGGTCAAAAGAGGAGCGGTGGGGAAGGCGGCCTCCTAAGTGATGCATTTCTCCATTTTTTTAGTCCCCCCCAAGGCTGACAGCTTCCACATCTCATTGGCAGCATCTACATCACATGGTGGACAATTTTCTAGGGGCAAAAACAGAGATGGGAGCTTTCCATTCACTGATCCCCTGACTTACTGGGTCATGAGAATAGACCACTGGCCAGAACTTGCTCAGTATGCTATTCAGCTGCTGGGATGCCCTTCATCCAGCATGCTTTCCGAATGGGCATTCAGTGCTGCAGGAGGTTTTGTTACTTATCATAGAACGCGTCTGTCCACAGACTCCGTGGACCATCTGACTTTTATCAAAATGAATCAGTCCTGGATTACCAGCAGCTATGAAGCCCTTGATGCCGATGTTGCCGATTAAGTGTTTTTGGGATGTGGAATCTCTGCAGGACTTCTAGGTTGCCTAGCATTGTGGGTGTTCATTTCATCTGGAAGAATGTTTTTGTTATAGATTTCATGAGCATAATTAACACCCAAAGACCAATTTTTCCTCAACTGTTTGACATCACTGCTCATTTAAAAATGAATTAATTGATTAATTTAAAATGTTTTTATTGATACATTTACCCCTGGGCAGTACCCGGACCCCCATAACCATTGTATGCCCAATTACTTACATATAAGCCTTCAAAATGGGCACTTTTGATTTTTCACGTTCAGATCCCATAGACTACAATGGGGTTTGTTTTTTTGGTTCCGAACTTTCCCAATGTTCTGCTGAACCTTTCTGATTTTTCTGTTTTTTTGTCAGATGATATCCGTCCTGACCTGCTAGTGGTCACCCTTGAGATGGCTGTATCCTGACTACTCCAAAATAGATTGGATCCACCGTCTGGTATCTTGCATCAGTTTTATTTTTAAGGCGGGATCCACCAACCATGGCTTCAGCCATAATGCCCTCCTTGCCGTGCCCGCAGACTTGTTTACATAGGCAGATCACCGTTCTGCCTCTGTCAGGAAGGACCACTGATCAGCTCCCACTGTGTCCAGTCAGAGTGGGTCGCTGGTGGCGTGCGCATGTGCCGCAAACCCAGAAGTGCAGAATCATGTACCTGTAAGTGATTCTGCGCACAGTAGCGGCCGCCCCACAGTAAATGTACATGGGGCGGTCAGCAAGCAGTTAAAGGGTAACTAAACTCTCCTTTTCAATATGCAGGGCTGCAATTTTCTGTAGAGTGCAATGCAATATGGCTATCCTGAGGTGTCCTGTATACAGAATGTGTAATGAACGCCCCCATAAAACTTTTTCTGCTTGTGTAATTAGCTCACTGATTTTCTCAGAAGTCTGCACTAAGATACAAGTCAGATTTTTGGCATCTGCTGCAACAAAAATGTCCTTTTTGACAATATACTTCCAATAAGAAATCACGTTTGATGGGATACAGACCCTGCCACTTTCCTCATTAGAGCCCTGTTGGTGCAGCAGCTGGTTGATAATTATGAAACCACTCCCATTAGATTCACTTAGCACATGAGCTGGTTATTGATGATCTGCAGGCCACTGCAGATGCTACAGTACGGAGGAGCAAGGAGCACTTCAAATATAGATCTCATTTTCAGACCAGAGCCTCCTTGAACATAACCGCAAGGTGACGTGTCTTGCCAGTCACATTAATGATGCATCCACCATCGGAGGAGACAGCAGTAGGTTGACCTTTGGCTTTTTCAGGGGATACAGTTTTGACAACCTGTTTATACAAGCCTTTTCTCTGACCCCTTCCATTCTTCCTGGATTAACTCTTCCAGTCATTGAATGAAGGAAAAGGAATACTTTCTAACATTGTGGAGAGTTTCCTCCACTTCTCCCCAAGCAATTGCATCCTTACCTGCCCTTGTAAAAGGCTCTAGTGGGCAAATGTAAAAGCCTGTGGCCCCTTTAATGCCTTTGTCCTCCGACAAGCTTTCCAATTTGGATACCACCCACTGGTTCTGGTTGGAAGTGCTAGGCAGTTCATCTGCCGACTGAGGAGTACAGGCTTCATGTATCGACTCCTTGGCCGATTCTTTAATCAAGGCCGCTACTTTCCTGACATCCCCTTAATTTGTCAGTTGTCGCTTCTTCCAAGGGGACTTGACATACTAGCTTGTCAGGCAATGATTTACACCACAAACGCAGCAACCATTAGGGCTGGTAACCTGTGATGTTTGTAAACAGGGAGCAATAGTAATGAGAAGCGGGACGATGACTTTGATCAATGTTGCCTGGATGCTTGCATCTAAATTGCAATTGTTCTGGCCTTTAGAGGGTTCCCTCCATCTTGAGGTCCTTGCAGGGCTGTATGCTGCTTGCTCCAGGCAGAATTGACATACTAGCTTGTCAGGCAATGACTTTCCACCACAAATGTAGGTCTGGAAACCTGTGGTGTTTGTATATGGGGAGCAATGATAATGAGAATTAAGCTGATGACCTTGATCAACATTGCTTGGATGTCTGCTCTTAGATGGTGACTTGTCTTGACCTTTAGAAGGCTCCCTCCATCTTGAGGTCCTTACAGGGCTGTAGATAGTGGCTCTCTTTTTCTCAATATCTTCACTACTTTCCTGATCTCTTTACCTTAAAAGCAATGGGTGGTCTGACTGGGCAACATTTACCATAGAAACAGAGCAAAGCAGCAGACTGGAATGAAAAAACAGCATGACACAGTGATCCCAGAGCAAGCATCGAGAAGGACATAGGAAGTGCCAGGTGAATGCCATAAAGAGCACAGTGATCCCAGAGCAACACTGAGAAGGTGATAGGAAAAGCCCAAGTGAATGCCATAAAAATGATAACATGCCTGCAAACAATGCCCACATAAGCATGCATGAATAGAGAACTCCACCACGTGTTGCCTAAAAATGCGATAAAACCAATTTAAACATTTGGCATGCTCAGATCTCCATCTTGGGAAAGGAAAAGCGAAGAACTGGCCACAGAGGCCACATCACTTCCTGCCTTTCATGCTCAGAGCGTATTTGCACTGCTGCAGCCATCTTGGAAATTAGTAGGGGTGTTACTCTTGCGCTATCATAAGTCAGAACATATAGGAGTGGAGGTATTTTCTTGATTTAAAAGATTGTGTGTGAATGTCTGTCAGCTGCTGCTAGCACTAATTAGTGTATCCCAAACTAAAAAATCGTGACAAAGGTTATGAAGTGTGCTGCGCTGCTAGTAACCCATTTGGAACTAATATTAAAATTAAATATATACCAATACTAGATATAAATTAAGTTGCTGAAAATACTGTGTAAGATTTTAAATAGATTAAATGAAATAAGCTTTAAAGCTGGCAACACACACCCGCGCGTGGTGAGAAACCTCTGGCACTCTGCACGAGAGCACAGGGATCTGGCGGATGGACAACTCCATAGTCCATGCCCCCCCAGCGCCGCCTCGAGAGTGGAACCCTCACTGTCAGGCCTCTCCATAGACAATATGGTGAACGGAGCAGAGGCCTCAGGTATGCAGATCACTGCTGCTCCATCCCCCAGGCTGAAAACACAGACATAGCCTGCCACATGGACATGGTGTCATCCCCCCACAGATCAGTATGCAGGGCTGACGAAGGCATTAGCTGCCTTACTGTATCCCACTATAACAGCAGCGGTGGACAGAGTTGTTGCGGTGGGCATAATACAGCTCAGAAAGGAGCTAGGAGATCACACTAAACGTATCTCCGAGTTGGAGCATCGCATGTCAAATATAGAAGACGACGTCCAAAAATCCTTCACAACTGACCAGCAAAGCAAGCAGACCCAGCAATATATATTCGATAAATTAGACAATCTCGAAAACCATTCCAGATGGAACAATCTAAGGATCATTGGTCTTCCGGAATCTTTCTTTTTTTTTTTTTTTTT
>BLSH010422190.1:122052-132174 GCA_018402905.1 Glandirana rugosa
ACGACCGAAAACGAGAGGATGACTATTATTTTGTTTGTGCATTTCTAAAACAATATTTATCAAAAGAACATGCTTATATTTTTCTTCAAATATTTTCATTTTAATATACAACTTTTTTGAAAGAAGTTATATTGGAGTAGTAAAGTAAAAGGCTTAATCATTATTCTTGTGAATTTCTGCTCAACAGCCTGCAGCTGCTCAGTATTTCCCTTGGATACATATCTGTGCATAGTATATTTTTCATTGTTTGCTGCCCTTAAGCAAAAGCCGTTTGATGGTCTACTTCTCCCAGAGCAATGCTGCAGTAGCAGAAAATAACATGAAACATACGGTGTTACATATATATGAGACTGTTTATTTTTATTTTACCAGCATATCAAATTATACAATTCTGTTTCTATCATCTCAGTAGGAGAGCAAAAGCCAGCATTCAACATTTATAACAAATGAGTGTTATTTTTGTTTTTTTATACATTTGATGTTTCTTTTTCTTAAGCTGTAACAGATAACAGTAAACAGTTCTGTGCGTATGTTTTGGAGAGAAAAGTAGAAACAAAAAAATTAGACATTAATACATAAAAAGTCCTAAATATATACACATAAGAAAGAAGGACAATGTGTACTTCTCCTACAAACATGAGAGGTGAAAAAGTAGACCCGTTTAAAGGGTTTGCTAATGGCAGCATTATTCATGTTAGAACTTGGTGTACTCTACTGTATGCTAAACAACACAGGTAAATAAATGGCTGTTACTAGGTCACTGCAGTGTACACTTTAAATATAGTACCTAAAGTGAGCCAATGGACTTGGATGGATGGACTGAATATAGTGTCTTAAATATTATAATTGTGCAGTCTTATGAAATAGTTAAGTTTGTCATTCATTTTACTTTCCTTTGCTTACAGTAATTTGTCTGAAACACATTAGCTTGAGTTTCAGGAATCAGAAGTTTGAGAGTTGCTGCCTTGTCTTCTGCCAGACCTCACAAACCCTCTCTAAACTCCTAAAAAGCATCTTCAGAACCCTTAACCCCTATCTGATCCAAAAGACAAAACACAAAACTTTAAATAGAATGAATAAAATGTTTTTTACAGAGAAAAAAAATACTTTTTTTGACTCTTGATTGGAAAATTGCCAGAATGAAAATTCTATTGTGTATATTTAATAAAGGTAATGGGCCATTTGTATTTGTGCTTTAAAGCATATGCCAATGAAAAGTATGAAAGAAAACATATGAATCTTTGAAATACGTGCACATTTAACCATATTACAAGCAGAGAAAATACCTGTTAATCTGTCAGAAATCGACTCCGCTCAAAATTCATGTTGTGGGTTGACAATATGCAGCATTTTGTGGACTGAGTGAGGTCAGCACAGTCCAGTCTTTTTGTTCTTTTTTGCATAGGCACTGACTGGGTACTTCTAAGATAAGAACCAGGAGGTTTTAATAAACTTTTAAACACAAGAAGATCAAATATGAAAAACTACCAGCAGTCCTCCCAGGAACTCAAGGTCTGGGTGATTGAGACCATGCCAAAAAACCTTCCTGCAGCAGAGCACTTTAAGCGTTTATGTCCCTGTGAGTCATACTAGATATATAGATTAGATACTTTGGCACCTGGAGGGTTAAATGAAGAGCTGGAAGTAAATTGTCTTTTGTAACCAGTCCCAAGTTTTCTCCTCCCAGAAGGCACAGGTTTGATTTGTTTTTTCCTTTACCATAGATATGATATCCTCTCGAGTTCTGTGGTTTTAAGGGATTGCCTCTGTCTTACTACCACATCATATGTCCCCATCCCCATAACCTTTTGTATATCTTTCCTTTAATAATCTGTTTCTTTCTTTTGACTAAATGTTTTCCATTAATTATTTTAAGGTTATGGACCCTTAAGGTCACCACACTGTTTTGATTCCCAGTAATAGTAAGTACACCTTACACTCCCCCTGTAGATTATTATTTATTTAATTTTTTTTTCTTTTTTATTCTTTCTTATCTTCTTTACTTTTATTTTCATTCAAGTTTATTTTTATTCCCCCTTTTTGCCATTATGAAGGAGGGTGGGGGAAATTAATGGGACTTTACATGAAGCTACTAGAGCCTGGTAAGGCTATTGCTTCCATCCCTGACTATTATATAAATTAGCACAAACAGTGCGGGGGAGCAAGGGGAGTGGGACTTTGAATGAGGCATGTGATCGTCAAACATAACAATTGATGGATACATATGTAAAATAAACATTTTTATTTGAAATTCATATAGATATACAACTGATCACAGACAGTGACACATGATACAATTAAGTAGTTAGTTCAGTATAATGCATAACAGGGTTCCCCCTCCATCAATTGGATAAATGAGTAACAATTGGTAGAGTTACGCAAGAAAAGTTGCATGGCCCATGACTTAATTTCCCAGGGAAATACCCCTAAGATAAAACCATAAAAATAGGTCAATTGAGGTAGATAGATCACTAGAGAAACACAACAGTGTGAAGCTCGACGCGTTTTGTGGCTGAAAAGGCCACTCATCAGGAGCAGGCGTGTTAGGATAGAAAATAAATAGAGATTGTAATAGCTAGTTTCACATGCACCAAGGTGGGGTATGCGTCACTGAGTGTGCAGCCCCAACAATGGGCACAGACAATACTCACATAACCTGTACATCACTGGTGTAGCACCAGACATGGTGGGTCACCCGAGGCCATCATGACCAGGAGCTGTGGTGGCGAGGGAAGCGGCAGCGTCACACCAATGGCGCCAACGGGGCGAGGCTGGGCACCACGACGTGAGGCAATCCAAGGAAGCCAAATAGTGATTGCTGTGAGTATAGGATGTGAAAGGGTGATATCTGGTGGAATCCAATTGTGTGGAAAGAATGACGACGTGAGAAAGATGAAAATAGACATGGAGGGAAAGTGAGGAAATTCAGACAGGGCTAGTGAAAGTGGTGAGAGCAGGGATACCAGGGATACCTGTGTTGTGTAAGATCACGGTCCAAGTGAAATTGCTGGTGCGCCACGTCCCGGTGAGCAACCCGCCCAGGAAGGACGTCCATAAGTAAGCGACGCCGCCGTCACTCAACCGCCAATGTCACACATGTGAGCACAATGGGGAGGGAGAGCCGTGCGCAGGCACAGAAACGCCCCACGAACGGCGTCAACCCCCCTCCCACAGTGCCCACGAGTATGGTGAACCCCGCCTCATTCAAAGTCCCACTCCCCTTGCTCCCCCGCACTTTTTGCCATTATGTTCATCCATTGTTATGTTTTAAGTTTATTATCTGCCATGTCATATATTGTTTATATTACCCATATGTTTTTAAAAGCTTTTTACCATAGTCCTCCTACTGTTGGCCCCCCAGTTTTAACCTATACTGCTTTTACCAAAATGCTTTTCAGCTAATCTCTGTAGGGATAGTTCTAAATGGTCCCTTTAACATTTCCTTGTCATGCCATTTGCTCTGAGTTTGTTATTTATACCATTCCCAAGATGGCTGTACCTATTGCCTGACGAAGGAGCATGCATGCTCAGAACGCGTGCATTGCCCCGCTCCACCTGACACCTGGAAGTGACGTCAGCCGATTTCTCCCGAGTACACCCGTGGACTTGGAAGCACTGGAAGCTACCAGCATAGCCGTGACCAGAGGGATAACTCCACACTCTGCAGCCGTCCTCCCAGAGAGCAGATAAACCCTGTACCCATTATACAAGCACTGATATCTTTGCATCCTGTGAGTGTTTTTAACATTCCTGTGTATTAAAGCATCCAGAATACTGCACTTAGATGGTGCTGCTCTCTTGTTTTTGTTTGTGTCAAATATGAAAAAGGACTGCTGTGAATTTCTAACGAGATAAAACATTTTTTGGACAAATATGAAAAAAATCTTTCAATGGTATATTTAATGGACCACAGTGAAATAAGTAAGAGAAATGTATTGTTAGGGCTTACTTTTGGAAGTGCATCCTGCCCTTGTTTAAGCAATCTACTGAAATTGTTATAACCAGTTATAGTGGAAGACTATTCTACATTTTTACAGCTCTTACGACAAAGAACCCAATGTATATGCACAGGTTAAATAACTTTTCTTACAGACGCAATGCATTTTCTTGTGTTTCATAATTTTATGTATCTTTTTCCAGAGCATTCATCTTGGGGATATATGACCGCCCCTGAAGAAGGGTATATGTCCCAAAACATGTTGAGCTTGTGCCCAAGAAGACAAATGGCTCTACATATTCACAAGGATAGGATTATGTTATTATCCTTTTACTGTTAAGACATGCTACCTTGTTTTTACAATTGTATGTATGTGACTTGTCGGTACACTACATTTTTTTACATAATAAAATTTGTTATATTTTTATACTATATGTCTCTATGTATGTACTGCCGTTAAAGTCGCACTTCTGTACTGGGGGAGTACCTGTTTCTATTAATTCTAGCCAGGGTCTTGTCCTACAATAAAATGGACCAGTGTCTTTTTATAATCTTCTCAAGGGATCTATGGTTTCGACCAAATGTAGTTTTACAGGCCAAGAACTCCTCAGTTTGTTGGGCCTCTCTAGTTTTTTTGGACAGTAGGCTTTTTCTATTCAGATGTTTTATTTTGTCTTGAACCTGCCTCAGGTCCCTTTCTGGATACCCCTTTTCCAGGAAATGTTGGATTAATACCTCTGATTGCTGTTCATAATCAGTCACCGATGAGCAATTTCTCCTAATCAGTGTCAGCTCACCTTTAGGAATCCCTTTTAGCCATGAAGGGAACAACTCCATAATCAATGTCTTTTGTTTTTCTGGAAGATCAGGTTTATTATCTAATGCTCATTTGGTCGTAGTTATAACATCTGGGTGTCACAGGTTTGTGTGCAAGGACTCAACATCGATGGTGACAATATAGGTATTCTCTTTCACCTTAAGGTTTTCCAAATCTATTATGAGATTCTTACTGTCCCTTAAATAAGATGGATGAGCTTGTACGATGGGCTGCAAGAAAAAATCAATATACTCACCCACCCGGGAGTCAATCCCATTTACAATGGGTCTCCTGGGAGGGTGAGTACTGTCCTTATGAATCTTTGGCATCTGGTATATTACAGGGGCTTCCGGGGCCAGATACCTGGCCCCTTTTTTCGAGATAATATCCTTCTTACGAGCTCCCAAGATCAACTTCTTTTCGAGATAATATCCTTCTTATGAGCTCCCGAGATCAACTTCTTAAGGAATGCCCTGAGCTTATTCGTAGGGTTACCCTTACGTTTTGAATATGTAGTTGTATCTCCAACCAATCTCTGCAGCTCTTTCATGTAGTCATCTTTTTTCAAAACGAGTACTCCTCCCCCTTTATCAGCTGCCCAAATCACAATATTTTTCTTTTCTTCCAGGTCTTTTATTCCTGTTATTATGTTTCCCCTCTTCCTCCTCTTGCTGGTCTTCATTCATTTTATGTCTCGCTGTACCATGGATTTAAAGGCCTCCAGATACTGATTAGATGATTTTTTGGGGTTAAAAGTGGAATGATTCCTCAACCCACAATTGATATATCTATTGTTGTTCTGTTCCATGGCCGGAGGCTTCTCTGCAAAAAAATTTTCGATAATTAATTTCCGTACAAATTTTTCAACATCGGTAAAGGCATCAAATTTGTTAATGTCCTTGTCAAGGGCATATTTAAGGCCTAGTTCTAATATTTTTAATTCTTCCTTTGAGAGATCTTCACCACTCAAATTGAAGATGCCAAGACCCACTACTCTCTTTTCCTTTTTATTCTTCTTTCCTCCTCTTCTTCCTCTTCTTCGCTTAATTATGATTCTTGATTGTGAATGGTTCCTCTACCCCATTGATCCCAATGAGGGGGATTCCATTAGCCTCCTTGTGGGCCCCAACCCTGGTTCACAAGACCCCTTGATGACATCAGTACGTATGCCGACGAAACGCTGCGTCAGGTAATGTGACTTCCGGCTCGTCACTTCCGCTCTATGAAACGCAGGTGGACCGCATTTGGCATCCCCTACATTGTATCACCGCATGTAAGCATTTATTTTGTTTAAACTTTTTTAATCATTAAAGTGAACGTACTTCACGATATCTGGCCCCCTTTTTTCCTTTCCTATTGAGCTAAAGTGGGCTAGATTTGGAATACCTTAAGGTGAAAGAGGACACCTATATTGTCATCATCAATGTCGAGTCCTTGTACACAAACCTGCGACACCCAGATGTTCTAACTGCGACCAAATGAGCATTAGATAATAAAGCTGATCTTCCATAAGAACAAAAGACATTGATTATGGAGTCATTGTCATTAGCCATGCCTAACAATTATTTCTGGCACAAAGGGTCCTACTATAAGGCAGGTTCAAGACAAAATAAAACATCTGAACAGAAACAGCCTACTGTCCAAAAAAACTAGAGAAGCCCAACAAACTGAGGAGTTCTTGGCCTTTATAACTCAGAAATCAGATTGCTCCCAACGTATGCAACCCCCCAGTAAAACCATCTACCTTCCTTGATATGAAGGGCTTCTTTTACTGTAAACGGTGTAAAGCCTGTAAGACCACATCGCACAGTAGGAAGCGGGTGGAGAAATTTGCCTCCCATAGCACAGGACAAGAATACTCTATTAACAAATGAATTTCCTGCAAATCCACTCATGTTACCTACCTAGTTGTCTGTCCATGTGGACTTCAATATGTGGGGCGCACCATTTGGAACTTATGTACACGTATAGGTGAACATTTAAACAACATTAAGAAAAGTTTCCCAAAACACACATTGTCTAATCATTTTAGAATGTACCATGATAGTGACCCCACACAGGCCAGGTTTTTCAGCATAGATAGGGTAGAACCACATTGCCGAGGGGGAAATATGACACAACAGGTTTCTAGAAATGAAACCAAATGGATACATAGGTTGGGAACTTTATGCCCTTTGGGAATCAATGCGGATATAGATTTGAACTGTTTTCTATCTCATTATTGATTTATGAAATATTTGTGATGTTTCCTCTTCTTTTTCTTCCTCGCAGCCATGGCCACCCCACATGGGTTGTGACCTATATAAAAATTTTGGGGGGTAATAAGGTATTTACATAGGTAGTCATATAAAGATTGAGGTATCTCTTTGGCCTCTTAAAACTATAGAAGATTTTTCAGATTTTTTTCTAATTTTTTCCTCGTTTTTTTAATATTTACTTGCATTTTTTTTATATTTTTCATATATTTTCTAATATTTTTCTAATATTTTCTAATATTTTCTAATACTTTTCTATTTTTTTCATTTCTATTCTAATCTTAAATCTCCAATAACTCTTTAAAAAAGGAGTTGGTAAATAGATAGGTCCTAATTTTCATTTTTATTTTATATTTCTTTCATCGTATCCATTTATTTTTAATTTTCCAGCTAACATGAAAAGCTTAGTGCTTTTGACATCCACTCCCGGTGTGACCACTGGAGGGAGTCTGCATTTCCAAGGGTGAGACGCTGTTAATAATATTAATTTTTGATTCACAATATTCTCTTCAGCCCATAATATTCCAGGTGTTCTTCTGGGCTAGTCTCAGAGAGGAACATTTTGTTTTTATATTTTATATTTTTGTATTTTGTTTTAGTTTTGGTTTGAGGACCAAAATAAAGCATTTAGTACCTGCCCTGGATCACAGGTCAACAGCCAGTAAGTGGGTGGGACTGGCTGTGATTAAGAGCGGAGGTTCTATAATTAGGGAGTGGTGTGTCGAGGATCACATGAACCCTTGATGACGTCAGCACGTAGGCCGATGAAACGCAGCGCCCGGTAATGTGACTTCTGGCTCGTCACTTCCGCTCTATGAAACGCAGGTGGACCGCACTTGGCGCCCCCTGCATTGTATCACCGCATGTAAGCATTCATTTTGTTTTAAACTTTTTTTAAGCATTAAAGTGAAAGTATTTCATGATATCTAGCCCCCTTTTTTCCTTCCCTATTGAGCTAAAGTGGGCTTTTGCCCACCAGCGGAGGAAAGAGATCACATATTACCACCTGAAGCACAAATGATTCCTGTAATGGGCATCAATTTTATCTGGTGAGGAGGGTGTGCCACTGGGTGCCTGGTGATGGAGTCGTTTTCACAGATTTATATGGATTAAGCTTTTCATGCGGACCTTTGACCTGCTCCCCATCTTTATATATATATAACATATAGCTGAACATTACAGCGTATTAACCCTTGCATCTTCATTGGTTGAAGACCAGACTATTGCTCATTGGACTGTTTCTTGCACCTTAATTTTTGCACTTTAATATATCATTTTGCACTTTAATTACTTATGCACTTTATGATTATGCACCTCAACTGTTGCACCAATGTTGCACTATTGTTATGACATTTGTTATCTTTGGGCTGAAGTTGAACAGTATTGTGCAGTCATTTCTTTTATTTTTATTTTTGGATGCATTTTTGGGTCTGGCGGATCACCGGATCACTGCATATTGGATTTATTATTATGCAATGTATTTAATATTCTTTGCACTAGAGTTTGCACTTTATAATAGTTTGTATCACAACTGTATTTACATCACAACATATATAAATTTCGTGGTAGCGCGGTTTTTAGTTTATATAACATTGTTCACGATTAAAATAACTGGTACACGAGCTGCTCCACACACTAGTAATTCGCATTGCACTGGTATAATTTTTGAATAGGTGTAGAACATAGCTAGAGCAAAATGACATTTCCATAGGAAAAATTGTCATTTAAAATTGCGGCTGTAATTGATTGCCGGCTCCCAGCAATATACAAAAAAACGCTGAAAGAAAAGTGCGTGGGGTCCCCCCAGTCCAAACCAGGCTTTTCGGGTCTGGTTTGAATATTAAGGGGAACCCTGCGCCAAATTAAAAAAAAATGACATGGTGGTCCCCCTAAAATCCAAACCAGACCCTTACCCGAGCATGCATTCCTGGCCGGTTAGGATGGGGGGACGGGTGAGCACCCCCCCTCCTGAACCATACCAGGCTACATGCCCTCAACATGGGGAGTATGGGTGCTTTGGGGAGGGGGGCTCTGCTCCCTCACCTCAAAGCGCCTTGTCCCCATGTTGATGGGGACAAGGGCCTCTTCCCCACAAGCCTGGCTGGTGCATGTGGGGGTCTGCAGGCGGGGGGGTTTTTTCGGAATCTGGAAGCCCCCTTTAACCACTTCCTTACTGGGCACTTAAACCCCCCTCCTGCCCGGACCAATTTTCAGTTTTCAGCGCTGTCGCTCTTTGAATGACAATTGCGCGGTCGTGCGACGTTGTACCCAAACAAAATTGGCGTCCTTTTTTTCCCACAAATAGAGCTTTCTTTTGGTGGTATTTGATCGCCTCTGCGTCATTTCTGATCGCCGCTATAAACAAAAAAAGAGCAACAATTTTGAAAAAAAACAATATTTTTTTACTTTTTGCTATAATATATATCCAAAAATAAAAAATAAAAAACAAATGTATTCATCAGTTTTGGCCGATATTTATTCTTCTACATATTTTTGGTTAAAAAAAATCGCAATCGGCGTTTATTGATTGGGTTGCGCAAAAGTTATAGCGTCTACAAACTATGGACATTGATTTATGGCGTTTTTATTATTTTATTTTTTTTTACTGGTAATGGCGGCGATCTGCGATTTTTATCGGTACTGCGATATCGGGGCGGACATGTCGGAGGTTTTTGACACTTTTTTGGGACCAATGACATTTATACAGCGATCAGAAATTTAAATGTCCACTGATTACTGTATAAATGTCATTGGCAGTGAAGGGGTTAACCTGCAGGGGGCAGTGAAGGGGTTAACTATGTTCCCTGGGTGTGTTCTAACTGTGGGGGGGTGGGGTTGACAGGGGCATGACAGATCTAACTGATCCCAGTGACAGGGATCAGTAGATCTGGCATGCCCCCCTCACAGAACGGGGAACCGCCGTGTTTACTTCGGCGGTTCCCCGTTCCTCCTGTCTGTAAGGAGATCGCGGGTCTCCGGCGGACATCGGGTCCGCCTGACCCGCGGGCACGCTCCCGCGGACGCGAGCGGCGCGTGCACGGGCCGCTCGCGCCCGCGGGAGCGCGCCCAGCACGAGCCGAATGGGAGGACGTCTATTGACATCCTCCCGGCAT
>BLSH010422190.1:151167-166358 GCA_018402905.1 Glandirana rugosa
GATCAATTCTGTGATCACTAACCGTATGAAGTGGAATGTGGTCCGATTATATAGCGATGATATATACTTACTGATCTGCGGTATCTACTAACAAAATGATATAATGTACAAGAGATTTGACCGTGAAAGTATTTTAACCGGGTCCCAAGGGTCCAAGCGAGTATAAAGGGTCTACACAGGGCCTATTACGAATGATAGAAGAGAACTCGGTAATAGGTACTTTGAAAGGCAAAATGAACCCATTTCCTTTGGCTCACCCTAAAGGTTCGGGAGCGATCCCATTAAAACCGAGGATCATCTTACTTTAGTTATTCTCGAACACACATAAAACTTTAAAATGTTAGCATTATCCGGGACACATCTGGGAAATATGAGCGAACCTGGGAACCCTGGGCCAATTTTATGAAAGTGCCAGTTTAGAGAACATGTAATATAGTAAAACAATCATCTATGGCGTCTAGTCATTCATATATAGTAGCGATATATTAGCCTGGTGTAAGGTGAAGTATGCCAATCACTAGTGTCTTAACTAGCGGGTATCCATGATCTCTATATTTTGGGCTGGGACATGGGCTCCCCCCCAGCAGACACCCCCTCTGATAACTCTGTCTCTTTTCCCTGTCTTTCCACCTTTCCTCTGTTACAGTGATATGGTAATTTGGATGAGCTCAGGATTGGCCAAGGTTGTCTGATATACCCATAGTAAGGATATACTCTAGATTAAGGGTGTGGGATCACCAACAATGAAACAGTTCCCTTTATATCCTAATATAGTGGTGGTATCGTTTCTGGACTCGCTTGACACAGCTTGCTCCCTCATGGGGTGTCAGTGGGAGGAAACGTCCATCTCCTCTTAAGGGTGGCTGGTTCGTTGGACTGACTCAGAATATAAGATGCTGGAACTACTATGGGGTGCAGCTCTCTAGTTGACTTGCCAATATCAGCATAGTTATAATTTTCTCTTTTTTTTTTTTTTTCTCTGTTTTCTGGTTATGTTATGTCACTGTAACGCTCAACTTTCCATTGTACCTGGGAGGGAGGGTTTACCCGCCTCCATTATACAGTAACTATTTGTTTCCACATGTTTTTTTTTGTGTACTTAACTCAATAAAAATCATTGAAACATAAAAAAAAATAAAAGTTTATAAATCTATCCCATAGTTTGTAGACGCTGTAACTTTTGCACAAACCAAGCAATATTATTATTAATATTGCAATTTTTTGCCAAAAATATGTAGAAGAATATATATCGGCCTAAACTGATGAATACATTTGTTTTTTTGGGGTTTTTTTTGGATATGTATTATAGCAGAAAGTAAAAAATATTTTTTTTTTTTTCAAAATGTCGGCCTTTTTTTGTTTACAGCGCAAAAAATAAAAAACGCAGAGGTGATCAAATACTACCAAAAGAAAGCTCTATTTGTGGGGAAAAGGACATCAATTTTGTTTGGGCATAATGTTGCACGACCTCGCAATTGTCAGTTAAAGCTTCACAGTGCTGTATCGCAAAAAATGGCCTGGTCATTAAGGGGGTAAATCCTTCCGGGGCTGAAGTGGTTAATGAATGACACAGAGACCCATACAGCCACACTGTTAAAGTTTGACAGCAGGTGCAGGGAGAAGAACCCCCGCTTGCTGTCACATGCGGGTGAGAGTAATTTGACATGTAACATATTTAAAAGGTGAACTTATTCTTTAAACTTTATGCTGTTTTATAGAAAAATGATAATGTGTACATTCTGTTGTGAGCCTTTAGAAGTTTGACACTCCCTGCTAGTACCACACGTTATGAATTGAACATAGCGTATGATTAGCTAGATTGGTTCTTGATCACAATTGCTGAGTGTACAACCATTCCTGTGCTCCTTCAGGCCCACAATATAAGAGTACCACTTTAGTAAAGCAGGTCCATCAAAAGGGTTGTAATGAAGAGATTCCATTGAAGCTAGCTACAGGAAATCCATCTTCTTTGACTTCCTGTGTTTTCCAATGGAGCTACCAGTAATCATAATCTGTGATTTGTAGCTGCATAAAGAGGTGCGGTGGCTAGCTGAAAAAGTAACTCCATGACAAGCTATGTAGTTAGAGAAGATTATCTGAAAGAATTGTAATGCTGCAGAGTTTCTGGTGTGACATGGATCTATGTAGTTTAAAGTAACTCCATCTCTGCAAAGCCCACTCAGACCTACACAGGCCCTGCAGATTATATCATTGTGTTCCTGCACATTTCATGTCAGGAATGTAACAATAGGCTGACATTAGAAAAAAAAAATATTACACTGCATTGTATTTATTGATTTTGTCATTTCCATTTAGAACCATCTATTCCACTTTTATTGCAAATAAAAAATAGGAACAAACCAGTCTTCTATTAAACAGGGAAGCCCTATTGTTTTGCTGACCTAACTGACAAACAAAAGCCACTTTAAACATTAACACCTAACACATTAGGCAACTACCATAAATTCTTGCAGATTCCTTAGTGCATATTTTACTGCTGCACAGAATTTCAAATGGTGCTACATTCTAAAACAATAGAGAATATTTTTTTAAAGATAATGTTCTTTAAAATGATGCTATTTGCAAAATTTGTCAGTAGATAAATAAGAAATTGAAACTGTTTTATCACTTGTCATTATGCACTATCCTACTTTCAAGAATGATATAAAAACTAAAGAATATTGCTGTTTTTTTTTTTCATTCCAAGTAAGTTAAGAGAAAATGAATACATTTTCTGCTATATATAAGAATATACAATGGGCAGTTTATTTATGTGTTTCATATGGGTTTATGAAATGTTTTATACGCTAAAGTAGTCAGGTAGCTTCACTGATCAGCTGTTCCTGCAATCTAATATTTATAAATTCAGGGAGTCAGAGTGACTTATATAAGGTTAAAAAGAGCTGGTAGAGCTGGGGTTTCCAGCTCATACTGCAGTACCAGTCTCTGCCCTCACTTGTCAGGAGACCTTCTATGTTCTGGTTTTTGAAATATGAAAACATGAATTATTTACTGCAAAGGTTCCAGGTGGCTAAGTAATAACATCGCTATACTGTATGCCAGCAGTTTCCCTTTAAAGGTGAAGTGAAGGAATGCAATGTAGATAAATAGATAGATAGATAGATAGATAGATAGATAGATAGATAGATAGATAGATAGATAGATTTACAGATATACAAAATAAACCACAGAACAGGGAAATATAAATGCACAAGCTTCTATTGATTTTAATATTTGGTCTGTCTATTTTCATTTTACTTAGCAAACAAAAATCTGCCATACCAGAATTTGTCCAAAAAAAAAATATATTTTTTTTTTTTGCCAGCTCCTGTGCAATTTTTATATTATTGCATTACATGTTTGAATGCTGATCATTTATATAATGATTTACAACTATTCATTCTTATGTTTCCTATTATCACTTTAAAGCGGAGTTCCATCCAAAAGTGGAATTTCCACTGGTCGGATTCCTCCCCCCTCAGGTGTCACATTTGGCACCTTTTGGGGGGAGGGGTAAGAGGACCCAGGTTCCCTTATTCTTAGATCGGTGGGCGGTGCCAACATCGCTGGACTCCAGGACAGGTAAGTGTGTAGCTGCTGACTTTTCAGGAGTGGTGGCAGGTGGCAGACCTCCGCTTTAATTCATATGTATACTGTGATTTTGTTCTGCTAAGTAATAATTGAAGTTTCACTGTAATGCCTGCCGATAAAATAATAACCTCAAACATAGGACTGGGCCTACTAAAGTGAAACATTTCATGTTTTAAAATAAATGTTTTGCCTGTGAGCAAGACATCACATGATTATTTCTATAACTGTCATTAGCCAGAAAAGCTTCCTTTATGCATCTCTAATTTACTTTCACTTTGGTATTAGGGCCATACTTAGCAGAGTTTAGCCATGAAGTCAGGAAACTAACAACCCCCCCATCCAATGAGAATGTTCTTCCTGGTCACTGAGGTGATGTCATTGGACGAGGGGATGGTAGTTGGCAGGGCTTAGCCATGAAGTTATGGAAAGTCACGCTTCAAAAGTAAAACTAAATCAGAAAGGGTAGATAAGAATATTTTATGGTTATTGAAGGTGCTAAAAGGTATCCTGATTTGCCTTCTACTAGGCAGTATATTTACAATTAAACATGTAAATTACAGTATTTCCCAAAAGTGAGTACACCCCTCACATTTTTGTAAATATTTTATTATATCTTTTCATGTGACAACACTGAAGAAATGACACTTTGCTACAATGTAAAGTAGTGAGCATACAGCTTGTATAACAGTGTAAATTTGCTGTTCCCTCAAAATAACTCAACACACAGCCATTAATGTCCAAACTGCTGGCAACAAAAATTAGTACACCCCTAAGTGAAAATGTCCAAATTGGGCCCCATTAGCCATTTTCCCTCCCTGGTGTCATGTGACTTGCTAGTGTTGCAAGGTCTCAGGTGTGAATGTGGATTAGGTGTGTTAAATTTGGTGTTATCGCTCTCACTCTTTCACTGGAAGTTCAACATGGCACCTCATGCCAAAGAACTCTCTGAGGATCTAAAAAAAAAATGTTGCTCTACATAAAGATGTCCTAGGCTATAAGAAGATTGCCAAGACCATGAAACTGAGCTGCAGCATGGTGGCCAAGACCATACAGCAGTTTAACAGGACAGGTTCCACTCAGAAGAGGCCTCGCCATGGTTGACCAAAGAAGTTGAGTGCACATGCTCAGCATCATATCCAGAGGTTATATTTGGGAAATAGACGTATGAGTGCTGCCAGCATTGCTGCAGAGGTTGAAGGAGTCAGCCTGTCAGTGCTCAGACCATACGCCGTACGCTGCATCAAATTGGTCTGCATGGCTGTTGTCCCAGAAGGAAGCCTTTTCTAAAGATGGTGCACAAGAAAGCCCGCAAACAGTTTGCTGAAGACAAGCAGACTAAGGACATGGATTACTGGAACCATGCCCTGTGGTCTGATGAGACCAAGATAAACTTATTTTGTTCAGATGGTGTCAAGCGTGTGTGGCAGCAACCAGATGAGGAGTACAAAGACAAGTGTGTCTTGCCTACAGTCAAGCATGGTGGTGCGAGTGTCATGGTCTGGGGGATGCATGAGTGCTGCCGGCACTGGGGAGCTATAGTTCATTGATGGAACCATGAACGCCAATGTGTACTGTGACATACTGAAGTAGAGCATGATCCCCTCCCTTCAGAGACTGGGCCGCAGGGCAGTATTCCAACATGATAACGACCCCAAACACACCTTCAAGACCACCACTGCCTTGCTAAAGAAGCTGAGGGTAAAGGTGATGGACTGGCCAAGCATGTCTCGAGACCTAAACCCTATTGAGCATCTGTGGGGCATCCTCAAATGGAAGGTGTAGGAGAACAAGGACTCTAACATCCACTAGCTCTGTGATGTCATCATGGAGGAGTGGAAGAGGACTCTAGTGGCAACCTGTGAAGCTCTGGTGAACTCCATGCCCAAGAGGGTTAAGGCAATGCTGGAAAATAAGGATGGCCACACAAAATATTGACACTTTGGCCCCAGTTTGGTCATTTTCACTTAGGGATGTTGCCAGCAATTTAGACATTGATGGCTGTGTGTTGAGTTATTTTGAGGGGACAGCAAATGTACACTGTTATACGAGCTGTATACTCACTACTTTACATTGTAGCAAAGAGTCATTTCTTCAGTGTTGTCACATGAAAAGATAGAATAAAATATTTACAAAAATGTGAGGGGTGTACTCACTTTTGTGAGATACTGTATTACAGCTTTTGATCAGTGGAGTTTTCACCATATAAAGCCAACAAAACAACATTTTCTGATCGGAGTTACTAAAATGCTAGTTCGCTTGTCAGGTGACTTATGACATAACTATTCTGTGTATTTAACTCCTCAGGGATGAGTGTGCGAGTTGTACTGTAGGTTGTTCTATTTACAAGTTTTTGTTGTATGAAGTTTCCTTCCAAATAAATGATAATAATGGAAAAAATAATCAATCCAAGGCACATAATGTGCAAAAAGCACACAAGCACAGCCAAGACATCTGTTCAGGGAGAACTACAACTACCTTCATGCTTTATTGATCATGTAATCATCAAAACATTTCTGCAACAGCTGTACACAGATCTCTGTATTTTCAGGTAGTGCTCTAGACTATAATTTTACTTACCATGCAAAAATATAATTATTCATATATTTGATGTGTTTTCATATCTTTACTATGATAGAGTCAATGACAGCAGATGTTATTTATTTGCCTTTTTTTCTGAATGGAAAACGAATGCATACAATATGGCTGTATTTGCATGTATGTTATGATTTTACAAACTTCTGTGTTCCAAGTTCACAAGTTTGGATCCTTGATTCCCAATTGTAGTTTTAGTGGTATTAACTACATCAGCCCCGGAAGGATTTACCCCCTTCCTGACCAGAGCACTTTTTGCGATTCGGCACTGCATTGTTTTAACTGACAATTGCGCGACCATGCAATGTTGTACCAAAACAAAATTGGCGTCCTTTTTTTCCCACAAATAGAGCTTTCTTTTGGTGGTATTTGATCACCTCTGTGGTTTTTATTTTTTGCGCTATAAACAAACAAAGAGCGACAATTTTGAAAAAAAAAACAATATTTTTTACTTTTTGCTAAAATACATATCCAAAAAAAATATTAAAAAAACAAATGTATTCATCAGTTTAGGCCAAATTGTATTCTTCCTCATATTTTTGGTAAAAAATTGCAATAAGCATATAATGATTGGTTTGCGCAAAAGTTGGAGCGTTTACAAACGCTGAGAATTCATTTATGGGGTTTTTATTTATTGATTTTTTTTTACTAGTAATGGCGGCAATCTGTGATTTTTAGCGGGACTGCAACATTGCAGCAGACAGACTGGACACTTTTGACACTTTTTTGGGCCCTTTGGCATTCATGCAGCGATCAGTGCTATGAAAATGAACTGATTACTATGTAAATGTCACTGGCAGGGTAGGGGTTAACACTAGGGGGTGATCAAAGGGTTAACTGTGTTCCCTGGGATGTGTTACTAACTGTGTGGGGGCTGGGCTGACTGGGGGAGGAGAGAGATCACTGCTCCCATATACTGGGAACATGCGGTCACACTCCTCCCCAGAAAGGGGATCCGCTTGTTTACAAAAAGAGAGATACTGTTCCCTTTAGGTTAAACAGCATAGTGCTTGTGCTGTCTAATCTGCCCCTTTCTAAGCTGTAAAAAAACTGGTTGATCCTGCCTGTTCCTGTGTCCCCCTCTGTGTGCTGACCATGGTAATCATGGCTGCTGATTCCTGATTACCTTAGTTAGGTTATATGCCTCCATCATTGCACTGTTCTCCCTCTCCCTCTCTCCCTGCCTGTCAGCTCCTGTGAGTGTCTCTCCCCCTCTCAGTCCCTCCCCTTATTTACCTTTACAACCCCGTTAAGCTATATGTGAGCCCTCACCTTGTAAAACAACCCATTCAGATTAAAATAGAAATGAAAGGCAAAACATTTCTGTATACATATAAAAAACATCATAAATGCCTTTTTTCACCTTTTTAAAAGCTGTTCTGCATAGTGAGCTCAGGGAGGAGAAACAGCATTACACTGGTCTTCCCTGTGAATGGCTGTGCAGAGGGGGCATGTCAGCAGAAATCTGATCATTAAAGGAAAGCAGGCAGAGTTCCAGCACAGCCAAAATTTTGTATTAGGAAATCAGAGGGACTAGCAGGAACACCAGGTATTTCACACAAAGGAAGCAATACAAAAAGAGCAGGATACTTTTTTCACACAAGTAGATGATATAGCAGTCACATATCAGGAATATGAAATGTTGGGTTTACATATTCGTTAACCAAAAAGTGATTGTAAAATATTTTTTTTTTGCCTAAAGAATAACAAACATGTTATACTTACCTGCTCTGTGTGCGGGGATTTGCACAGAGCAGCCCAGATCCTCCTCTTCTCGGGTCCCCTGCTGGAGCTACTGACCCCACCCTCCTACTGAGTGCCCCCACAGCAAGCAGCTTGCTATGGGGGCACCCGAGCCAAGTCACAACTCCGTGGGTCTAATCAGACACGGAACCGTGGCCCAGCCCCACCCCCTTTCTCTCCTGATTGGCTGACTGATTTTTATTGACAGCAGTGGAAGCCAATGTCACTGCACTGCTGTCTTAGCCAATGAGCAGGGGTATCCTGGGCAGACAAGACACTCGTGCAACATCACTGGATAGATAGGGGGCTCAGGTAAGTATTAGGGGGTGCTGGGACGGCTGCTGCACACAATGCATTAAGATAAAAAACCTTCTGTCTTTACAATCCATTTAACCTCTGGAAGATTTACCCCCCTTCATGACCAGACCATTTTTTGTGAAACAGCACTGAGTTATTTAAACAAAAAAAGACCAACAACTTTGAAAAATAGCAATATTTTTTACTTTCTGCTATAAACGTATCCAATAACAAATTGTAAAAAAATCAAATTTCTACATCAATTTGGCCAATATGTATTCTGCTACATATTTTTGGTTAAAAATCCCAATAAGCATATCTTGATTGGTTTGCACAAACGTTATAGCATCTACAAACTCTAGGATATATATATTTTTTTTGTTACTAGTAATGGCACCGATCAGTGACTTATAGCGAGACTGTGATATTGTGGTGGATACTAATTGACACTTTTTGGGGATCAGTGACACTAATACAGTGATCAGTGCTAATAAATATGCACTGTCATTATACTAATGACACTGCTTGGAAGGGGTTAACATCAGGGGCGATCAAATGGTCAACTGTGTGCCTAGCCTGTGCTTTCTCACTGTGTGGGAGGTGCTTTGACTAGGGAAAGGTATCAATCCATGTTCCTGCTTTGCTTGTTTACATCGCTGTTCTGCCTGTGTACTGTATAATCGAGTCCACGGTAGCTGCCGCAGGGCTCCCACTGTGTGTGATCACAGCGGAAGTGGGTCGCAGGCAGTGCATGTGTGCATCCCAGACCCGGAAGTTTCAGATCACTTTCTAGGTACGTGATCTGTTACAGAGCGGCCGTCCTACCGCAAGTATTGTAAAATGCTGCGTAAACTAACAGCGTAAACTAACAGCGCTATATAAGTACCTAAAATAAATAAATGTATTCATATACAAACCTTATGCCAGAATAAATACAGTGTTACTGTAACTGCAGTGTGAGCTGGTTCTTTAATTTGTAATAGTATGGATATCCCTTGTGCCATACATCAAAGCAAGCCTGACCAACTGTGAAATGGTTACAGATAGGCCATTGGACAAACCATTTCTAACCATTTCACAGTTGGTCAATTGCCATATTAAATTTGTTGTATACGTGGTCACTTGCACCACATGTAACATTCAGTATGTGGGCAGGACAACCAGACAGTTGAGCGATAGAATGAGAGGCCATTTAATTGAAATTAGAACAAATAAAAATACTAACTTAGCCAGGCATTTCAACCAATTTCACCATCAGGATGCACAATCCTTCAAAGAACATGAAAACCGCAGCGCCTCTAAGTGCAGTAACACCTTTAATGGGACAATCAAAGTAATAGTACACTCACAAGAGAAGATGATAAAATCACAGAAGGGATCATCCGTGGGTGACCGGAAGAAGGGCGGTGATGTGGCAGCTGTATACCAGAAGCCTGGACCTGACACACTGATGGTTCCCAGCGCGACCAGGACACAGGGAGCCGGCTCCGAGCGTTCGCACACACAAGCGCCGCGTCACTTCCGGGTCAGTCCGACGGGAAGTGCGCGCGTTCGGATCATTCGTGATCCCTCATCAGGCAAGACAGGGGCCATCTTGCAGTAGGGCAGCCATATATATAGAGCTGAGGGCATAGTAAGCAAACATAATGATATACATGCCGGACTAATCAGCCAGGGTAAGTGTAGAGCTATATAACAAACAAGGCATTCACAAAAAAAATGAATAAAAACATAACACAAACAGTTAGAAAATGGCGATTATATATCACAAACAGTTAGAAAATGGTGATTATATATCTAAAAGACTTAAAAACATATCTAAAAAACTTAAAATAAATTTGAATGAAAAAAACGAATGTAAGATAAAATTTAAAAAAATAAAAAATAAAAAAAAAGGAAAATTATCAAAAAAAATTATCAAAAAAAATCATATAAATTCATATAAAAATAGTTCTTCTAAAAAAAAACAGCAATAGAATAAAATGTAAAAAAATGTAAAAAAAAAAAAATTGTATGATGTATGAAAAGATATATAAATAGATATATAAATACTGGCTCCCCTTTAGTGAATTAGAGGAGTGTGTTAATTTCAATCTCCACATTCATACCCCCAGTTGAAAGCATGTCCAGGGTAAAAATACAAAAATTCTCCCTATTACACAACCGTTTGTACCTTTCGGCCAAAGGGAAGGTATTGGGGATGGATTCTATGACCCAGACTCGCAATCCTTGGACACATTGTTCGTGAAATTCAAGAAAGTGTCTGGGGACACTGTGTTTGTCTGAGCCTTTGTCTATGAGATTTCTATGCTCACCAAACCTCTTCCTTAGAGTACGAATGGTACGGCCCACATAGAGAAGACCACATGGGCACGACAAACAATATACCACGTACTCCGAGGAGCAATTATAGAAATCTGGGAGACAATAGCGCTTACCCTTAGAGACAAATTCTTTTTGGCCATGAGTCACGTGTGCACACGTGAGACAAAGAGGTTTATTACACCTATACATTCCCTTGATGTTAAAAAATCTCAGAGGGGCACTACCAGAATGCGCAAGGGATTTGATCTTACTGGGAGCTATTTGGGTTTTAAGGTTCCTGGCACGTCTATAATAAACCTTAGGAATGGTAGGAATTGTATATTTTAGTAAAGGGTCCCCGGTGAGAATGGGTCAGTGCTTTTTAAATATATGCTCCATCCTCCTAAACTTGCTATGAAATTGCATGGTGAAACGCAAAGGTAGGGTACCTGAATCAGAATTGGTGTTAATCATACGTTAATCATACGTTTGTCATCAAACAGAAGATAATGGTTAAAGGCCTCATCAACCAAGGGAGATGGATAGCCCTTTTCAAGGAATTTTTGTCGCATCAATTGACCGTGGGGTAGCGATGTCCCCATCCACTTCCACTAATGGTTCAGCCTCTGATCCCTATAAGTCCAGGGATTGTTCAATTAGTAACTCTGTATACCCTAGTACTAGCAGACAGCTTGCATCTCCTTTTTTAGTGCTTCCCCCTCATCCTCCCAGAAAAGAAAGCTCACCGCAGAGGTAGGAGAGGGGGTAGACACAGACGAAGGGAGAAGGGAGAAGCTAAGGAAACTGTAAAAATCTACAATTTATCAGACCATGCACTTACAGCCCCAGAGATCTCTTTATTATCTCGAGGGCTCACTTTTGCACCATCCGTGGCCCCCAACCCCTTCACCCTGTTTCTTGATCTTAATAGGTTTGTTAGGAATCTCTCTGTAAAACGCTACTTTAATATTCAAGCCACCAAAAACTCCAAAACTACCTTATGTGTCCCAGTTACGTCCACCGAACCCGCAGAGTTTGCAGAATCAGACCTGTCAGATGATACATCTATAGAGTCTGTTTCTCCTGACGACACAGGTTTAATAATGCTTGAAGAACTCTATACGGATAACATGGACGAGTATGTTGACAGTCTGACACAGCGATTACCCAATTCCCCTCCTATTCAGCATACAACCTTTCATCCTAAGTCGATTTTCAATCCCACATTTGCCAAGGGCCCCTTTATTCAAAGCTTTTACCAGCTAGTTTATGCTGATTTACAGTCTATGTGTGAGTCTGCATCTTCACCACATACTTCCAGAAATCTTTCTCCTGCTGAAGCTTCAGCTCTGAAGCTATTAATGCAGAATAGGGACCTGGTTATCAAGTCAGCTGATAAGGGAGGAGGAATAGTGGTTCAGAACAGATCCGACTATCTCCGTGAATCTAATAGACTTTTGTCTGATACCCATACCTACAGAAAACTTCCATGTGACCCTTTACCCCAATTCCAGGTGGAAGCTCATGATCTTATAGATAAAGCATATTCTAATGGGGTCATTACAGAGGATGAGGCCTCCTTCCTGAAACATGACTACTACCCTCGGCCTTACTTTTACCATCTGCCGAAAATTCATAAGGACCTTAACCATCCCCCAGGTAGGCCTATTGTGGCGGCCATGCAAAGTGTCAGCAGTTATTTTTCCATTTATGCTGATCACTTTCTACAGCCCCCCATACAACTACTTCCGTCCTACATCAAAGATGGTATCCAGCTATTAGAATTACTAAAGGAATATAAATGGGAGGCATCCCACCGATGGCTTTCACTTTATGTCACCTCGTTATACACCTCTATACCCCATGATATTGGTCTACAGGTGGTCCGTTTTTTTCTAGATCAAAAGTCAGACCTGCACCCTTGCCAATCGGAATTTCTCATGGAGGCGATTAGATTCTGTCTCACGCATAATTATTTTCAACATGAGGGTGAGTTCTACATCCAGGAGAATGGCACGGCTATGGGAGCGAATTTCGCTCCCAGCTATGCCAATCTCACTATGGGGCATTGGGAACATAACCACATTTGGAACAATAATCCCTATGCTTCCCATTTGGTTTTCTATGGCCAGTACATAGATGACGTGGTTATCATCTGGGACGGCTCCGAGGATTCCATCTCACCTTTTGTACAGTATTGTAACAATAATGCTATGGCCTGGGCTTTACACATGTGACTGATCCGAACAAATTGGCCTTTTTGGATTTAGAACTTTTCCATGATGGCAACTCTATCTGTGCCCAAAATTTCACCAAGCCCACAGCGGGTAACTCTTACTTACATTTTGATAGTTGCCATCACCCGCGGTGGATTAGAAATATCCCAAAGAGCCTATTTTTCCGCCTCAGGCATAATTGTACGCGTGAGGAAGACTTTCGCTCGCACGGTCAATTGATGCACAAAAATTCCTTGAAAAGGGCTATCCATCTCCCTTGGTCGATGAGGCCTTTAACCATTATCTTCTGTCTGATGACAAACGTATGATTAACACCAAGTCTGATTCAGGTACCCTACCTTTACGTTTCACCACACAATTTCATAGCAAGTTTAGGAGGATGGAGCATATATTTAAAAAGCACTGGCCCATTCTCACCGGGGACCCTTTACTAAAAAGATACCATTCCTAAGGTTTCTTATAGACGTGCTAGGAACCTTAAAACCCAAATAGCTCCCAGTAAGATCAAATCCCTTGCGCATTCTGGTAGTGTCCCTCTGAGATTTTTTAACATCAAGGGAATGTATAGGTGTAATAAACCTCTTTGTCTCACGTGTGCACACGTGACTCATGGCCAAAAAGAATTTGTCTCTAAGCGCTATTGTCTCCCAGATTTCTATAATTGCTCCTCGGAGTACGTGGTATATTGTTTGTCGTGCCCATGTGGTCTTCTCTACGTGGGCCGAACCATTCGTACTCTAAGGAAGAGGTTTGGTGAGCATAGAAATCTCACAGACAAAGGCTCAGACAAACACAGTGTCCCCAGACACTTTCTTGAATTTCACAAACAATGTGTCCAAGGATTGCTAGTCTGGGTCATAGAATCCATCCCCAATAACTTCCCTTTGGCCGAAAGGTACAAACGGTTGTGTAATAGGGAGAATTTTTGTATTTTTACCCTGGACACGCTTTCTCCTGGGGGTATGTATAAGGAGATTAAAGTTAACATACTCCTCTAATTCACTAAAGGGGAGCCAGTATTTATATATCTATTTATATATCTTTTCATACATCATACAATTTATTTTTTTACATTTTATTCTATTGCTGGTTTATTTAGAATAACTCTTTTTATATGAATTTATATGAATTTTTTGACAATTTTTTTTGATAATTTTCCTTTTTTTTTTTTTTTTAAATTTTATCTTACATTCATTATTTTTATTATTTTCATTCAAATTTATTTTTTTAGATATGTTTTTAAGTCTTTTAGATATATAATCACCATTTTCTAACTGTTTGTGATATATAATCACCATTTTCTAACTGTTTGTGTTTATGTTTTTATTATTTTTTTCGTGAATGCCTTGTTTGTTATATAGCTCTACACTTACCCTGACTGATTAGTCCGGCATGTATATCATTATGTTTGCTTACTTTGCCCTCAGCTATATATATGGCTGCCCTACTGCAAGATGGCCCCTGTCTTGCCTGATGAGGGATCACGAATGATCCAAACGCGCGCACTTCCCGTTGGACTGACCCGGAAGTGACGCGGCGCTTGTGTGTGCGAACGCTCGGAGCCGGCTCCCTGTGTCCTGGTCGCGCTGGGAACCATCAGTGTGTCAGGTCCAGGCTTCTGGTATACAGCTGCCACATCACCGCCCTTCTTCCGGTCACCCACGGATGATCCCTTCTGTGATTTTATCATCTTCTCTTGTGAGTGTACTATTACTTTGATTGTCCCATTAAAGGTGTTACTGCACTTAGAGGCGCTGCGGTTTTCATGTTCTTGCTTCACAGTCTTCCTGCTCGTTTCCAGCTGGCTGCCTCCTGCTGCACATCACCGCTTACACCGTAACATGGACGTTTTGGGACTATTGCCTCCCCATTTTCCTTTACCCTCCATGTTCCGGAGTGGTATATTCACATGCTATTATCAGTAGGTTGGAGTGACCTGTGAGCGCAGTGTTTATCTTTTGTTTTTGCTACAATTAGAGTTGAGCGAACACCTGGAAGTTCGGGTTCTGCTGGTCCGTCCGAACTTCGGGACAAAGTCCGGGTCCGGGTCCGGACGGAACCCGAACGATCGCACGGACAACGAACCCCATTGAAATCAATGGGGACCCGAACTTTTAGGCACAAAAATGGCTGTAGGAAAGTCCTGGAAAGCCCCAGAGGGCTGCAAAAGGAAGTAAAATGGGGGTAAGGGTAGGGCAAGTGCCCTACAAAAAAATGGGGACAGGGAAATAACTGTAAATATTTTTAAAAAAATAAAAACATAAAAAAAGCAAAAATGGAGGTGAATGTGGATCATCTTCAAACTGTGTCTGAAAAGTATTAATTAACGGTAGAAGCCATATAACTGTTCTAAAATCATCTTCAAACTAGGGCAAGTGCCCTACAAATAAATGGGGATAGGGAAAATAAATTAAAATCAAGTAAAAT
>BLSH010422190.1:202257-212986 GCA_018402905.1 Glandirana rugosa
AAGGACGACGACAACACTCCCTGTCTAGTGGCAATATTTTAGTAGAGTATAATCTTATCCCTCTCCAAGGACGAAGACCACACTACCTGGCTAATGGCAACATTCTAGTAGAGTATGATCAAATCCCTCTCCAAGGACTACGACGACACTCCCTGTCTAATCGTAATATTCTAGTAGAGTATGATCATATCCCTCTCCAATTACGACGACCACACTCCCTATCTAATCGAAATTTTTTAGTAGATTATGATCATATCCCTCTCCAAGGACGACGACGACACTCCCTGTCTAATGAAAAAATTTTAGTAGAGTTTGATCATAATGATCTTACAACGGTAATCGGTCCATCACACCAGAAGCAGGAACCTCTCCCTATTCTAATATGAGATGATTTTATAACGGTGATCTGTCCCTCACAACAGCAGCAGGAACCTCTCCCTATACTAGTATGAGATGATTTTATAATGGTAATCTGCCCCTCACTGCAGAATCAGGAACCTCTCCCTATACTAGTATGAGATGATTTTTAAAAAGTAATCTGTCCCTCACAGCAGCAGCAGGAACCACTCCCTATACTAGTATGAGATGATTTTTTAACACTAATCTATCCCTCACACCAGCGGCAGGAACCTCTCCCTATACTAGTATGAGATGATTTTATAACAATAATCTATCCCTCACACCAGCGTCAAGAACCTCTCCCTATACTAGTATGAGATGATTTTATAACGGTAATCTGTCCCTCACACCAGCAGCAGGAACCTCTCCCTATACCAGCATGAGATGATTTTATAATGCTAATCTGTCCCTCACAGCAGCAGCAGGAACCTCTCCTTATACCAGTATGGGATGATTTTATAACGGTAATCTGTCCCTCACAGCAGCAGCAGAAACCTCTCCCTATGCTAGTACAAGATCATCTTATAACACTAATCTGTTCCTCACAGCAGCATCTGGAACCTCTCCCTATACTAGTATGAGATGATTTTAAAAAAGTAATCTGTCCCTCACAGCAGCAGCAGGAACCACTCCCTATACTAGTATGAGATGATTTTTTAACGCTATTCTATCCCTCACACCAGCGGCAGGAACTTCTCCCTATACTAGTATGAGCTGATTCTATAAAGGTAATTTGTCCCTCACACCAGCAGCAGCAACCTCTCCCTATACCTGTATGAGATGATTTTATAACGGTAATCTGTCCCTCACACCAGCAGCAGGAACCTCTCCCTATACTAGTATGAGATGATCTTATATGGTAATCTGTCCCTTACACCAGAAGCTGGAACCTCTCCCTATATTAGTAGGAGATGATTTTATAACGCTAATCTGTCCCTAACACCAGCAGCAGGAACCTCTCCCTACCCCAGTATGAGATGATTTTATAATGGTAATCTGTCCCTCACACCAGCAGCAGTAACCTCTCCCTACACCTGTATGAGATGATTTCATAATGGTAATCTTTCCCCCACACCAGCAGCAAGAACCTCTCCCTACAGCAGTATGAGATAGCTTTATAACGCTAATCTGTCCCTCACAACAGCATCTGTCAAACACACCAGCAGCAGGAACGTCTCCCTATACTAGTATAAGATGATCTTATAATGGTAATCTGTTCCTCTCAAAAGCAGCAAAAATCTCTCCCTACACCAGTATGAGAATATTTTATAATGGTAATCTGTCCCTCACACCAGCAAGAAGAAACTCTCCCTACACTAGTATGAGATGATCTTATAATGTTAATCTATCCCTCACACCAGCAGTAGGAACCTCTCCCTATACTAGTATAAGATGTTTTTATAATGATAATCTGTCCCTCACACAAGCAGCAGGAACCTCTCCCTATACTTGTATGAGATGAACTTATAACGGCAATCTGTCCCTCACACCAGCAGCAGGAACCTCTCTCTACACCAGTATGAGATGATTTTATAATGCTAATCTGTCCCTCACACCAGCAGCAGGTACCTCTTCCTATACCAGTATGAGATGATTTTATAATGGTAATCTGTCCCTCACAGCAGCAGCAGGAACTTCTCCCTATACTAATATGAGATGATCTTATAATGCTATTCTGTCCCTCACAGCAGCATCAGGAACCTCTCCCTATAGTAGTATGAGATAATCTTATAACGGTAATCGGTCCCTTACACCAAAAGCAGGTACCTCTTCCTATTCTAATATGAGATTATTTTATAACGGTAATCTGTCCCTCACAGCAGCAGCAGGAACCTCTCCCTAAACTAGTATGAGATGATCTTACAACGGTAATCGGTCCCTCACACCAGAAGCACGAACCTCTCCCTATTCTAATATGAGATGATTTTATAATGGTAATCTGCCCCTCACTGCAGAATCAGGAACCTCTCCCTATACTAGTATGAGATGATTTAAAAAAAGTAATCTGTCCCTCACAGAAGCAGCAGGAACCACTCCCTATACTAGTATGAGATGATTTTTTAACGCTAATCTATCCCTCACACCAGCGGCAGGAACCTCTCCCTATACTAGTATGAGATGATTTTATAACGATAATCTATCCCTCACACCAGCTTCAAGAACCTCTCCCTATACTAGTATGAGATGATTTTATAACGGTAATCTGTCCCTCACACCAGCAGCAGGAACCTCTCCCTATACCAGCATGAGATGATTTTATAACAGTAATCTGTCCCTCACACCAGTAGCAGGAACCTCTCCCTATACAAGTATGAGATGATTTTATAATGCTAATCTGTCCCTCACAGCAGCAGCAGGAACCTCTCCCTATACCAGTATGGGATGATTTTATAACGGTAATCTGTCCCTCACAGCAGCAGCAGAAACCTCTCCCTATGCTAGTATGAGATCATCTTATAACACTAATCTGTTCCTCACAGCAGCATCTGGAACCTCTCCCTATACTAGTATGAGATGATTTTAAAAAAGTAATCTGTCCCTCACAGCAGCAGCAGGAACCACTCCCTATACTAGTATGAGATGATTTTTAAACGCTAATCTATCCCTCACACCAGCGGCAGGAACTTCTCCCTATACTAGTATGAGCTGATTCTATAAAGGTAATTTGTCCCTCACACCAGCAGCAGCAACCTCTCCCTATACCTGAATGAGATGATTTTATAACGGTAATCTGTCCCTCACACCAGCAGCAGGAACCTCTCCCTATACTAGTATGAGATGATCTTATATGGTAATCTGTCCCTTACACCAGAAGCTGGAACCTCTCCCTATATTATTATGAGATGATTTTATAACGCTAATCTGTCCCTAACACCAGCAGCAGGAACCTCTCCCTACCCCAGGATGAGATGATTTTATAATGGTAAACTGTCCCTCACACCAGCAGCAGTAACCTCTCCCTACACCTGTATGAGATGATTTCATAACGTTAATCTTTCCCCCACACCAGCAGCAAGAACCTCTCCCTACAGCAGTATGAGATAACTTTATAATGCTAATCTGTCCCTCACACCAGCATCTGTCAAACACACCAGCAGCAGGAACTTCTCCCTATACTAGTATAAGATGATTTTATAATGGTAATCTGTTCCTCTCAAAAGCAGCAAAAATCTCTCCCTACACCAGTATGAGATGATTTTATAATGGTAATCTGTCCCTCACACCAGCAGCAGGAACCGCTCCCTATACAAGTATGAGATGATTTTATAATGGTAATCTGTCCCTCACAGTAGCAGCAGGTACCTCTCCCTACACCAGCATGAAATGATTTATAACGCTAATCTGTCCCTCACATCAGCAGCAGGAACCTCTCCCTACCCCAGTATGAGTTGATTTTATAACGGTAATCTGTCCCTCACACCAGCAGCAGGAACCTCTCCCTACACCAATATGAGATGATTTCATTACGGTAATCTTTCCCCTACACCAGCAGCAGGAACCTCTCCCCACTGCAGTATGAGATGACTTTATAACGCTAATCTGTCCCTCACACCAGCATCTGTCCCTCACACCAGCAGCAGGAACTTCTCCCTATACTAGTATGAGATGATCCTATAACGGTACTCTGTCCCTCTCACCAGCAGCAGGAACCTCTCCCTACATCAGTATGAGATGATTTTATAACGCTAATCTGTCCCTCACACCAGCAGCAGGAACCTCTCCCTATACCAGCATGGGATGATTTTATCACGGTAATATGTCCCTCACAGCAGCAGCTGAAACCTATCCCAATGCTAATACCAGATGATCTTATAACGCTAATCTGTCCCTCATTGCAGAATCAGGAAAATCTCCCTATACTAGTATGAGATGATTTTATAACAGTAATCTATCCCTCACACCAGCGGCAGGAACCTCTCCTTATATGAGTATGAGATGATTTTATAACTCTAATCTGTCCCTCACACCAGCAGCAGGAACCTCTCCCTATACTAGTATGAGTTGATTTTATAACATTAATATGTCCCTCACACCAGCAGCAGGAACCTCTCCATTTACTAGTATGAAATGATCTTATAACCTTAATCTGTCCCTCACACCAGAAGGAGGAACCATTCCCTATACTAGTATGAAATGATTTTATAACGGTAATCTATCCCTCACACCAGTGTCAAGAACCTCTCCCTATACCAGTATGAGATGATTTTATAATAGTAATCTGTCCCTCACACTAGCAGCAGGAACCTCTCCCTACACCAGCATGAGATGATTTTACAACGCTAATCTGTCCCTCACACCAGCAGCAGGAACCTCTCCCTATACTAGTATGAGATGATTTTATTATGGTAATCTTTCCCTTACAGCAGCATCAGGAACCTCTCCCTATACTAGTATGAGATGATTTTATAACGCTAATCTATCCCTCACAGCAGCGGCAGGAACCTCTCCCTATACTAGTATGAGATTATTTTATTACGGTAATCTGTCCCTCACACCAGCAGCAGGAACCTCTCCCTATACCAGTATGAGATGATTTTATAACAGTAATCTGTCCCTCACACCAGCAGCATGAACCTCTCCCTATACTAGTATGAGATGATTTTATTATGGTAATCTTTCCCTTACAGCAGCATCAGGAACCTCTCCCTATACTAGTATGAGATGATTTTATAACGTTAATCTATCCCTCACAGCAGCGGCAGGAACCTCTCCCTATACTAGTATGAGATTATTTTATTACGGTAATCTGTCCCTCACACCAGCAGCAGGAACCTCTCCCTATACCAGTATGAGATGATTTTATAACAGTAATCTGTCCCTCACACCAGCAGCAGGAACCTCTCCCTATACTAGTATGAGATGATCTTATAATGCTAATCTGTCCCTCACACCAGCAGCAGGAACCTCTCCCTATACTAGTATGAGATGATTTTATAATGGTAACCTGTCCCTCACTGCAGCATCAGGAACCTCTCCCTATACTAGCATGATATGATTTTATAATGGTAATCTATCCCTTACACCAGCGGCAGGAACCTCTCCCTATACTAGTATGAGATGATTTTATAATTGTAATCTGTCCCTCACAGCAGCATCAGGAACCCCTCCCTATACTAGTATGAGATTATTTTATAACGCTAATCTATCCCTCACACCAGCGGCAGGAACCTCTCCCTATACTAGTATGAGATGATTTTATAAAGCTAATCCATCCCTCACACCAGTGGCAGCAACCTCTCCCTGTACTAGTATGAGATGATTTTATAACGTTAATCTATCCCTCACACCAGCGGCAGGAACCTTTCCCTATACCAGCCTGAGATGATTTAATAATTTTAATCTGTCCCTCACAGCGACGGCAGCATCCTCTCCCTACACTACTCTGAGAGCATGTGACATGCAGCGCTACGTGACTCCAGTTCATATCGAGGCTGGGTCACATGATGCACTGGCCAATCACAGCCATGCCATTAGTTGGCATGGCTGTGATGGCTTCTAAGTGCAAACGAGTTAAACGCTTGTTGATTGGCTGCCCTGCAGCTATTCAAAAGGCTATTCAAGAGACTTTTTCTCAAATGTCCGGGTTCGGGTTCAGGACACGGACACCCTAAAGTCCGGTACGAACCCAAACTTTACAGTTCAGGTTCGCTCAACTCTATATCTGTCAACAATATCACCACCTTACACTGACTGGTTTGTTCCTCTGATTTCATATCTTTGGAGACCTTGAGAGAACAACTTGACAGAACAACCTACTGGGGAATCTTCTTACTCATTTGTAACACATATGCTTGAATGACCTTTGCTCACTCAAACTGATTTCCACACCATATGCTCACCTTAAAGTCGTTGTCAACTCATGACGTGCCTTAAATGATGGCTCCTGTGCACATGCGTGAGAGTGACGTCAGCACGGCTCCGCCAACCACAGCGCTGGAGCCCGCGCTGTGATTGGACGGAGCCGCAGACCCGGAAGAAGCATGTCGCCGGTCACTGCGGTGTGCCGAGACCACTGCAACAGGTTCTTTCCAAGGTAAGTATTTCATAATGAACCAGTATGCACTGCATACTAGCTCATTATGCCTTTGCTTTGCATGTTTTTTTTTTTTTTTGGGGGGGGGTTGGCGGACTTTACAACCACTTTAATGCCCTCTCCTCTCTCATTGTATATTCCCATGTTAATAAATAGAATTTTTCTGCCTTTGGGACTGCCAAAGACTGACCTCAAATATGGCCGAACATATTTAAACGTTCTTCTAATATCACTTCCCAAGAGGCAGCATATAAAGTTCATTCTAGGGCGGCCCAATTAAACATTTACATTTGCAATACATTTGTATAGGTTATAGTAAGGTTGGCTATATTAAAGTGTATTTCCACTTTTGCAGCTAAATTTGAGTTAACCCCACTTTATGTTTACTATCTGTTCCCATTCACACAGCATATCTTAAATTGTATTTTTTATGTAAATTTTTCTTGTCTTTTAGATGTTTTGTTTTTTGTCCATTTTTTAATTCATTTTGAAGGAAAAAAAAGGACATGGTAAGCTCAGCCTTTAGATACCAGTCAGTATAACAAAAAGGTTGCATGTGGGATGTTACCTAACTTTGTGAAAAGGAATGTTCCATAAAACGGTAAATAAAGTCATCAGGGCTTGTTTCACAGCTGATATGCAAGGCAGTGAGGGGTAGATCCATGACTGTAGAAGTGCTCTGTGGGCCACCAAAAGGCAAGCACGAGTCCACTGAGGCATACCCTGAGTTTAAGACATTCGGGCCAAGTCCACCGAGTCTTCGCATCCAAAGAGACAGATCATAGGGTCTTTAGATTTTCTTGCTGTATGCAGCTGGGAAATATATGCCATGACCTTGTTCAAAAATACTGAGACTGGCTGGCACTCCCATAGCTGGTAGAGTAGGGTTGATCAGGGGAAGAGCGCACCATGAGCAAACTGATTGTGAGGGGTCTGCTTTGTTAGTGTGAAAAGGATAGTAGGCACTATCAATGGGTATGCTTTAACTCCTTGGGATATGAGGAGAATATGCCACATCCCTGAATGCAAATTAGAAAAACAAGACCCTCTGATGTGACTTTAGGGCATAAACTCCACTCAAACACGAATACAAAATGGTATAAAAGAATTTCAAGTTTATTACAAAATTGTAGTGAAAATAAAAAGGGAAAAAGGGGGAACAAGGGGTGAAATGGGGTACATTTAACCCAATAAACAAGGTGATATAAAAAAGCAACAGTACATATAGCAGAACCCCTTATTTAATACACTACTGGGTAATTGAAACAGAGAACCATGTCCACCGTAAAAAGAATTAGGAGAGTAGCCAAAGGCAGGGCAATACCATGGCAAGTATCAGGTCTAGGATCACTGCTGCTAGGGTAGAAGTTTAAAAAAACAGAAAAAAAAATTACACAACCAAACAGAAAAAAACATACGTAACCAGGAAGAAAACTTCTGAACTTTTTTTTTCACACAGAACTAATCTCTATGATACTTCCGTCAGAAAAAAACTCCTCAACTAAGGGATGCCATGTCAGAGTCCCAGGGTGGGGAAGGGAGATAAGGAGGGAAGGGAAGGAGGAGAAGGGGAGAGAGGAGGGAGAGGGGGAGGGAACCCACATGACTGTGTAGGCATCGTGGTAGTAAGAGGAGGGATCCACAAAGTTGAGGAGCAGTGGCCTGGACACTGGGAAGTAGGAAAACAGTAATCTAGAATCCCTGAAAGGGAGAAGGAAAGAGTTCAGGAAAGGACTAGTCATAATCCCTTTAGTAAAGAAAATAATTGAATGATACTTGTGTCCACCAGCAGGCAGATCATTCACGAGAGAGAAGTAGGTCAGCGATGGGTCACCCCATCCTTATGAGTAAAGTGTATCCACTTGTATGGATGTTTTTGGGGGTTTTGCTTGTTCTCGGAAGATGAAGATAGTGCCCTCTGGAGGGAAGAAGAAGGCAAAAGGGAGGTTCCCCCTGATCCATGGCCATATCAGCTGAGGTGTTGAGGTAGTGCTCCATCTTCGAAGGAGAGGGTGACTATGCGCAAGCTGTTTTGCCTTGAGCATTTCTCAAGGTGATCCAGCTTCTCATGTAGCTCCCTCTGGGAATGTGTGAGCCAGGCAGCAGTGGAGTTTCTCTAGGCCCTTAAAGCGTTACTAAACCCCGGATCCTGCATTCACTATATCTAGTCTCCCACAGTACACAGAATATGGAAATGCAGTTATTTTGGTAAATATAAACTGCTAAATATCTTTTCTCATCAGCAGTATATAGCAGTCGTGTGACTTCTATCAATGTCTGGTTAAAGCTTGTAAGAGGAGTTTTCATTCTATTCTGACTGTCCTATGAGGCTGCAGGACCCCTGACCCTCTGTTTAGACAGTGCTGATTGGCCATGTGCTGATCACATGCACCCTCTGAAAAAAAAAAGAACTCTCTAGCAATACACCCCAAACTGAGCATGTGCAGCCTGCCTCCAAGGCTCTTTACTATCAGGGGATGGATTGGGGACAGCAGAAGAAGAGGAGGATCAGAGAGGACAGGATCAAACAGCCTTTTTACACAATGTGGATGATTAACCTCTTAGGTTCCACAGTGAGTAAAACAAGCATGCTTTACTGCGCATACAGACTGATTTTACTGTTGTGGGTTTAAGACAAACTTCTAGAGGCTATAACAATGGACTTTGATGGTACCGTACACATTCCAGATACAAACGTATTTATAAAAAGTATAAATTTTATTACAAAATATGATTTTTTTTAAAAATTGTACAAATTAAAAGTCTACACAGGGCAGGGGTCATATATCTTTATGGTTTTGGTTACGGTGGATACATGTGTACTTTTCTGTAAATTCTACATGTTTTGCAGACAAGAATGTATATCACTGCTTCTTCAGGAGTCTTTTCAAACAGAGAAATGTTCAAAAATACATTGGATGCCTGTGTCACACTATAAACGATAAGTAACATCACATTAGGTAACATATACATAAACATACAAAAATAGGTCCGTAAATGGACCACATATTGAACATTGGTATAATTCTTATGTATTGGCTACCCCCACAGACCCCCTCACCTATGATGCAGCCACGTCCATGACCCATGGAAAAAGTCTGCCCCAGTGGGTGTGGGAACACACAGCGTACAAGTGACAGGTGTAGAATCTAGATAGAAAATGTATTGGGACCAGAAATAGGTAAGTATCGTTTATATATAGAGATGTTTAATATCTTATAAACGTGAGCCTCTCACTCAACATATCAGTCAATAGCCCAAAGATACTGTATGCTGAACCATATCCTATGCAAGGCAGTCCAAAGATTTAAAAATAGAAAAATATATATAATAATAAATAATTAAAGAACTTTGCACTAAATGATTAGCATTACTGCAATTTAAATGATATATTGACGCTAAAACTAATTTAATCTCCAATGGTTTATTGCCAGCCTAAAGAAGCCACTTTCAGGTCGGAAATAAACTGTAGACCAATAACTGCTTAGGAACCCAATTTTTAGTAAAAAAAAACAACCATACAAAACAAGAGAAACAGTAATGAAAACCAGTATACATAACAACAACATTGTTTTACATAGCCTAGTCAGAATATTTAGTGGGCATAGGTCATTTAGGGGCCCTTGTAGGGAAGCAGGCCCCACCATCCAAAGGTGGAGCATCCTCAACAAAAGGATCTGAGGATCATGAAAGCAAGGAAAAACTGCACATACAGATCCCCTCGATCCAGAAATGTACTCTCTATTGATTGAAAATACCACTTTAGTGCACCACCACATTATGGGTGTCAGGTCCGAGCATTCCTAGATGAACAGTTTCCTGGAAAGTGGATTGGTCGTCGTGGGCCAGTTGAATGGCCCCCAAGGTCTCCCGATCTGACCCCCTTAGACTTTTATCTTTGGGGTCATCTGAAGGCAATTGTCTATGCTGTGAAGATACGAGATGTGCAGCACCTGAAACTACGGATACTGGAAGCCTGTGCTAGCATTTCTCCTGCGGTGTTGCTATCAGTGTGTGAAGAGTGGGAGAAGAGGGTTGCATTGACAATCCAACACAATGGGCAGCACATTGAACACATTTTATAAGTGGTCAGAAACTTGTAATTAACTCATGAAAGAATAAAGTTGCGATAAAACCAAGCACACCATTGTTTTTCTTGTGAAATTCCCAATAAATTTGATGTGTCACATGACCCTCTTCCTATTGAAAAAACAAAAGTTGGATTCAAAATGGCCAACTTTAAAATGGCCACCATGGTCACCACCCATCTTGAAAAGTTCCCCCCTCACATATACT
>BLSH010422190.1:232484-244708 GCA_018402905.1 Glandirana rugosa
ATAGTCTTCTTGACTTTTTTTTTAATGAACTTATTACCACTTTGTAAAAGATCTCACTAACCGTTCACGTTTCCACAAACTAAATGATGGTGATAAAATGTGAATACGTTTAACCTACGTCCAAAGGGGCGTATATTAAACGTACTGTGCTCTAACACTGGGCGAGAGATACCTTGGCCAAGTGTAGAGGTACCGTCGAGACCTCGTCGAACGTGTCCCCAGGACACATCTCAACTCGCTTGGGCCTGACATTTCAAGCCCAGGCATGGCTTGAAACCCCGAACCCGGACTTTTTTTGAAAAGTCCGGGTCCGGGTCCGGGTCCGGGTCCCGGACACCCCAAAGTTCGGTACGGACCCGAACTTTACAGTCCGGGTTCGCTCAACTCTACACAGGACCCCTGTGCAAGCTGCTCCAGAGCTGCCATGGAGATGTGAACCGGTTCCATAGAGAGCGGGTCACAATCTCGTGTCATGCAAATTATATGCGGGGAAACCTGCATCCAATTTGCATAAGTGTAAAATAGTGGTAGTAAATCAAACACCTTTGCACTTGCCAATCACTCTAGAAAATGTTTCACCATTATTCAAGTAATTTTTTTTTCAGTTCTTCTGATAGTAAAGATTTGCCCAGTATAAAATCTCTTATGGGTATTTAAACCTCCTGTGTTGTACTATTTATTTGAACAATTGTTTTAACTCCCCAATGTGCATACTTTATTGCAATGGACTTAAGATACTGTATCACAATTTTTCATATTAGATATTTTGTGTGTAGAAATCTGTCTTAATAAAATGCTAGGTTTGTTAAAAAAGTTTTTCTAACACTTCAGCCTAATATGGTAAAGCTATGTTGTCCTTTCTGTTCTGTACTTTCTTTGCACAGGACAGAAGGGATAACATAGTTCTGTTGGTCTTGTTTTAACCAAAGTCCTGTTTAAGTATTGTCAAGTATTGATGAGCTCATGATTCTGTCTGAACACAAGTTTGGACTGAAATTTAGCCGTTCAGGCATTTGTCTGAATGCTGGACTTACAGTGAGCTCAGCAGGACCGGAACATCATATATAGCAGTAGTATTTCTACTGATAATTCCTATCTGTCACTGGTTGCTAAGGATATGATGCATGCCAGCACTCACAACATCCTTAGCAACCAGTGACATCACCCAGCTCCATTAACCTACTGGCTGGGAATCCTTGACCATGTAAACTTATTGGCAGAGATAGGGTGACATCACTGAGAAAAATGGTCACATAGCCATATTTGGGCAATGGCATTGATAAACTATGGCTGGGGCCCTATTTGTTCAAAGATGTCCCCAGAGAGACCCTGTCCTAATTACTTTTAACAGTGGGGCCCTGAAGATGCTAGTCAGTGACAGGATCTGACAGATCCATCAAATTTTATTTTTTTCGTTGGGCGTCAGCCATAATTCATGATCATGATTGGTGTGGATCTACATTGCTACGTGACATGTTTGATAATGGATGTACATCATGGGACTTTTTTTTAAACTGTCTGAGCATCTTTATTTATTGTTTCCTTTTTTGTGTGAATTTGTAGGGAAACAATATACTTTACATGAGGGGTTTTATCAGGATGCTGCCTTATTGTTAAAGGGGGCTTCCAGCTTCCTCCCACTTGCAGACCCCCACAACCACCAAGGGTTGTGGGAAAGAGGCCCTTGTCCTCATCAGCATGAGAACACATTGCTTTGTCAGGGGCATCCCAGGGTGAATTGAGGGCATGTGGCTTAGTATTGGATAGTACAAACACTCCCCAAATTATACATTTTTGGAAAGTAGACACTCCAAGGTATTTGTTAAGAGGCATGGTGAGTATTTTGCAGATCTAATTTTTTTTGAAATATTAAAAAAGAAAATTAAAAAAAAATGTTGTTTTTTTTCTTCGTTTTCCAAAAAACTTGTGGCAACCAATGAGCCAACAGCTCTAAAACTTCAAGGGTTGTTGTTAAGTTCACCATTTCCACCTGAACCCTGAGCTGTGAATGAGGGGATAAAGGGCGCTGCTGAATCTGGGGGCAGCCAATTAGGGTTTGCAAGCACCTCTGGAAGGCTACTATGTGCTCTACAGGACTGTGCTCAAATTCTTGGTAGTTGCAGTTGCATTACTCTACTTGGGTTAGCGACCTCACCAGCTTGTACTGCAATGCTGATGCTCGCTACTTCACCACAAAATACTGCAATGCTGGTGTCTAAAAGGCCAGGGTGTACTATTCCTCTTGTGCTTGTCAGATTAACAAATAGGTAGTACAGCGCTATTACTTGCGCTTGCTCAATATAAGCATAATTATTTTTTTCTAACAATTTAGCAACATGGGGTAGCGTATGCCTGATTTTAGCAGGGAACGCTTCACCATTGTCTAAGCTAGCTGTCGGGGTACCACTGCTTTTTACAGGTTCATATTCTGAGCCTGATTCTGAAGCTTCCCCTTCACTGTCATCTGTCATGCTCAGAATCCTCTAGGTCCTCACTAGTGTACCTTTCTTTGGACATTTTGAAAACTAAATTTACAGGTACATCATGCTAACTATGGGAAATAGAGCTCCTGGCTAGCACTCAGGGATGCTTGCACATTAGAAGTAAAATTAACAGCTAGTGCTAGCAGAGATCAAGCCTAATCAGGTTTTTTGCGCAATGTATCAGGGATGGCAGTGATCAGAAAAATTATAGTAAGATTAAGGTGGGTATGGCGCTGCTCTACTAATATAAGAGATAATCTGATTTAAATAAGCGACTTTATGATAGACTCATATAATTTCCAGGATGCTGGTGAGTACCAGGTTTAGATGCTTAGGAGGAATCTCCACATATTATGTAAAATGTCTCAAAAGACTCTATATTAAAACTGCAATACTCAAATGATATATAGAAGGTGCAGGTGGGTTAAAAAGAAATATTAGTGTATATGAAATTTATGTGTGTAAAATCAACATATCTTTTGACTGCAACAGTAATAAAAATCCAGACGTAAATGTAGAAATATATAAAAAATATATAAAAAATATATTTGATCCTAAACTTTATGATTATGTGAACAGTATCAATTAATGGATTAAATGTGCGTGATTAAAAGAATTCTGGTAGGTTCATGTGTGACATTCATAAAGGTGTGGTGTAAACAAATACAAATAGTGCAGGAGATTCCATAAAGTGCATTGAAATATGTAACTCAATAATAGTTAGTTCAGGTATCTAGACAAAAAATGTATCAACTCATATATGCTGTATAAAATACTAGACAATATTGAAATGATATTCCAAACAAAGTGCAAACGTGCTGAACAATTTGTCAAACCAATTTTTCAAAAAATCTTTCAAAAAAGTGCAAACAGTCAATATGGTGCATCACTCAAACCAAATGAGCAGTGACAGTCTGCCCAAAATAGTGAGTAAAATTGTTTTCAAACAGTGAGTTTCTATAATGACAAAAAAATCATCAAGTTTAGGATCAAATATATTTTTTATATATTTTTTTATATTTCTACATTTACGTCTGGATTTTTATCACTGTTGCAGTCAAAAGATATATTGATTTTACACACATAAATTTCATATACACTAATATTTCTTTTTAACGCACCTGCACCTTCTATATATCATTTGAGTATTGCAGTTTTAATATAGAGTCTTTTGAGACATTTTACATAATATGTGGAGATTCCTCCTAAGCATCTAAACCTGGTACTCACCAGCATCCTGGAAATTATATGAGTCGATCATAAAGTCGGTTATTTAAATCAGATTATCTGTTATATTAGTAGAGCAGCGCCATACCCACCTTAATCTTAGTATATTAACATAACTGCACATTTGTGGAGTTCAGTGGAGGCAGCAGCTCTTAGAGAAAAGAATTCATCTTCATCCGTTTGCGCGGAACACACATAATTTTTGATCAGATAAATTATACTGACACTGCATTTGTTGGGGGGGGGGGGGGGGTGGCTAAATGCAAGTGCTGGCAGTGATTGGGGCTGATCCTATGCTGCATTTTTGGGGAGACTACACTAGTGGGGACAATAGTATAGTGCTATTCATGATAAAGATACTGATCAATACAGGCACTATACTAGTAATGAAAAACAAAAGGAGGGCCAGAAAATGTGCCTCTACCTGCACAAATTGGCTAGTTATTGATACATAAATAATGAGAGCTGCTCTTCTGTATAAGGCACAAAGTCCTGTGGGAAAATTAAATAATGAGTAAAAACCACGCTTTCTAACCTATATCCAAGGTTCAATGTATGTAACTGACCACTAAAGTGCTGGGGCAAATATATTGCATGAAGAAGTTCAAATAAAATAAAGTGCAAAACATATGCAATAAGTCCAAAATTGTTCATGAAGAAATGATTGTGATCCGAGCAATGAAAAAGGAGTGATTGTACATGCTCCTCCACCAACTCCTGTCACACACCCTACTCACCAGAAGGAGATGATCCCCATTACAGAAGTCATATGTGCATGATAGATGGAATCTCTCCCATGACTCCCAACAGGAATTGGCTTCCACAGGATTAGACCACCATAACTCCAGACAACCATAAATGATGGAACAAAGGAGAAGGGAAAGCCCCCATAGTAAAGTCAAATTGAAATGTATTTAAAAAATTTAAAATCATTAAAAATTAAGTAGCAGTAAATGAGGAAGCAGGGGGCACCAACTGCGCTCCACCTGCATTCCACAGAAGGCGGAAGTTACGTTTCACACTACGACCACGTTCAATGTGTTTTGTCAGCATGCTCTGATGTCATCAGGGGTCACATGGCCTGATACGCCTCCTCCATATTAAATACACTATCCGTCCAAAGGAACATCCATTACAATTCCATCCTCAATATTGGTAATGGGATGGCTCAAAAAGCAGCTGTATCCTTTTAGTTAATATTTAAGCTAAAGTTTAATTAGAATATTTAATAAAAAACATATGTATTAAAAAGTATATATTTCGAAATTAGATGTACATGTAAGGTCTATAACCCTAGACTCCCTCCAGTGGAGAAAAAAGGTAAGTGCGGGTAAACGCCAAAAATTACTTCTCTCCATCTTGTGGAGAAAAAATAGTATGACACAAAGATTGAATAATATTGGAAATGCCCAATTAGAATGGAAAACAGAGAAACCTCCAGCAAGGATTTCATTAACCACTTCAGCCCCGGAAGGATTTCCCACTGTAGGACCAGAGCAATTTTTGCGATTCGGCACTGCGTCGCTTTAACTTACAATTGCATGGTCATGCGACACTGTACCCAAACGAAATTGACGTAATTTTTTTTCCCACAAATAGAGATTTCTTTTGGTGGTATTTGATCCCCTTTGCATTACTTCTGATCACTGCTATTAACAAAAAAAGAGCAACAATATTGGAAAAAAAACAATATTTTTTACTTTTTGCTATAATACATATCCAAAAAAAATATAAAAAAAATAATTTAGTCATCGTTTTTTTGTATTTATATTTTTCCTCATATTTGTGGTAAAAAAAATCATGATCAGCGTTTATTGATTGGTTTGCGCAAAAGTTGCCGCATTTGCAAACCATGATAATTAATTTATGGTATTTTTACGATTTTTTTTTTTACTAGTAATGGCAGCGATCTGAGATTTTTATTGGGACTGCAATATTGCAGCAGACCTGTCAGACATTTTTGACACTTTTTTGGGACCAATGACATTTATACAGTGATCAGAAATTGAAATAGCCACTGATTACTGTGTAAATGTCATTGGCAGTGAAGGGGTTAACCTGCACGGGGAGATCTAGGGGTTAACTGTGTTCCCTAGGTGTGATCTAACTGTGAGGGGGCTGGGCTGCCAAGGGCATAAGAGACAGTGACAGGGATCAATAGATCTCTTACATGCCGCCTGATAGAGTGGGGAACCGCCATGTTTACATTTCCCTGTCTTTCTTCTGTGCCAGGCGATAGCAGCTTGCCGGTGGACATCGAGTCTGCCCAACTCGTGGCCATACTTCTGGAAAGTGTGGCGGGCACAAGAGTGCACCGCCGGCAGTGTGCTCCCGCTCGCTAGCCTCGCACGCGTGAGCCGCTGTTTATAAACGGCGATTTGCGCTATCCAGCCACTCTGCAGCAGTAAATATACGCAAGACGGTCTTTAACCGGTTAATATACTAATAATTAGACAGAAAACAATTTAGATCAATGTCTACATTAATCCCTGCAGATTCAAGAGTATTAAGCCTGTATATCCACTCTGTTTCATTCATAGAAATTCTTTGTGTTAAATTACTCCCACGCCAGTGGGGTTCTATCTTATCTATGCCAAAAAAAATTCTAAGCTCAGTTTCTGGTGGTTCGCCCCACGTATTGTAACCCGCAAGGGCAGGTGACAAGATAAGTTACATAAGTGGTCTTACATGTGATGAACTTATCTATTTTATATTCTATCCTAGTACTGAAGGATTTAAATTTATCAATTTTTCTTTTTTCCTTTCTTGTGCTCCTACAGGCTTTACATCTCTTACAATAATAAAACCCTTTTAGATCCAGAAATGTTGGTTTCTTTTTTGGGGAAGTCATAGACATTTGGGGCCAACTTATTTATGAAGTTTTAGGGGCTCTACGATATATGAATTTAGGACGACCTGGTATAATTTTTGACAGTGTCTTATCCCTAAGCATTATTGTCCAATGCTTTTTGATAATGTGCTCTAAAGATTTATAATCTCAGTTGAAGTTGGTTATAAAGGCCAGATGTTCATGGCTTTGTAGTGGACTGTGATCTCTCTTAGATTTTTCTTCCAATAATTTATCCCTGTTCATATCTTTAACAAGCTTTTGTAAATTACATTTTGTTTGTCCTGGCAGCCATTTTCCTTAAACCTCCTAAACACAACTCCTGACTGATGCATATAATCCTCCGAACTCATCGTAGGAATGTAGCTGTTCCTATCAGTCTCTTTGAAATAAGTTTTCGTGATTATATTTCTACCACGTTTCATCAAGACCCGATTGAAAAAGTTTTGTTCCACTGGATTTCAACTTCTTAAGGCCATATTGGTCGTGGTTGATATTGGTCAAAAATACTTTCAGAGCATCTTCAGTCACATTCCAGAGTATAATGATGTCATCAATATACCTTTTAAACAGAAGCACCTCTGGTATGGGATTTCTAAAGATGCTCTGCTCCTCCCATTGGCTCATCAACATTTTGGCCGCACTAGGGGCATATTTTGCCCCCATCACCACACCTCTGATTTGCTTGTAATATGAGCCTTCATGCCAAAAGTAGTTGTTTGACATTGCCAGATCTAGAACATCAAACACAAAATCCTTCTGCTCATCCTTAAGGTCAGATTTTTGGTTTAAAGCCCTTCTAGTTGTAACCAATACATTCTCTTGGCATAGATTTGTATATAATGATTCTACATCAATGGTGACAATAATAGTATTTTCTTGCACTGAGGTGTCTTTCAAAATATTAATAAGGTGTTTGCTGTCCCTAAGGTAAGATGGGTAGGTTTGTACAATGGGTTGCGAGACACAATCCACGTACTCGCCTGCCCTATTTTTGTGTATCTTGGGTAATTGATAAATAATAGGTAACTTGGGGGCTTCGGGGACTAAATATCTAGCCTGCTTCTTAGTTAGTATTCCTTTTATCCGGGCATCTTTAACAGTTCTTTTTAAGGAGGCTCTCAATTTCTTGGTGGGATCACTCCTCAACTTTTGTAAGTTTTAGTGTCTCCTACTAAGCTATTTAATTGTTTTGTATAATCCTCTCCTTTTAGAACTACAATGCCCCCCCCCCTTATCAGCTGCCCTTATGGCTACGTGTTTCCTCTTTTCCAAAGCCTTTATACACTTTTGTATATTCCCTTTTCTTTTCTCTATTTCTGTGTTCATCAATCTAATATCTTGTTGGACCATCGACTTAAAGACCTCCAAAAAATGGTTTTGACAACTTTTTAGGGTTAAAAGTAGACTGATTTCTCAGTCCACAAACTTTAAAGGCATTCTGGTTCTCCTTATTAGTCAAAGGTTTTTCAGCAAAAATTTTTTTATACTCAATTTTCTGACAAACTTCTCAGTGTCAATAAATGCATCAAACGTATTTATCCCTTTATCAGGGGCATACAGTACTTTAAGCCGAATTCTAATACTTTTAGTTCATTAGTAGTGAATACCTCATCCCTAAGATTGAAGATCCCTTGGCCTATTGTTCTCATTTTCTTTTTATTGTTCTTTCCCCCTCTCTTTCCTCTGCTGTATCTCTTGGTGCTTCTTGGCTTCACCAGTTGGGTGCTTCCCAATATTGCCATGGTGGGGAGTTGTGTTGATTGGATTGGGATTCCCAATCGGGATAATTTCAAGGTGGATCCTGATGTCCAGACCTCACTGTCCAATTCCCTCGCTGCCCCCCATGCCCCCTATTGGACATCCACCCACCTCTCCTGGGGGGGATCCCAATGTCCTCTCCTGTGAAAACCCCTACATGTCTGGTTCCCACTAAAGGGTTCATTCCCATAAGATAAGGACTGAAAATGGTTATGAGTGGGAACCCCATAATTCATGGGATGACCAAAATCAGAATCAGCAGGCTAATTCCTTACCCTTTTGATATTTAGTGGAGTCCAGGGGGGGCTCCTCTACCCCTCATTACTTAGTTCCCCATATATTAAGTTGTGGTACGGGATCTCCCCTAGCTCTGGGAGTGGAATATACAGAGTTTTGGTTTGTTTCCATTTGGGTACTAGTTGCAGGTGAAGGGTCAGTAGATTGTGCCAAAGGCCTCTCCCCTGAATCCTCCTGCTATTTGTACACCAAATTATTTTTGTAATCCTTTAGGTCCCTCTGATATTTTTTAATTTTCTTAACTTTAGTGTCTTTATCAAGTTTTTCTAGATACTTTTGAACCTGAGTATTTTTCTCTTTATATTCGGTGGTGTCTTTAAGTGGTGTTATCTGTTCCTTTAATTCTGTTATTTTTTCTCAAATAATTCTAACTTAATTTTCCTCCCAGAGATGATAAGATCAAGTAATTTTTGTTCACTGAGATTAAAGAATGTATACCATTCGACATCTAGTTTAGATTCTTCTAATTTATTATTTGGGCCAAGATCCCAGTGCAAACGTCTAGGAGTCATTTTATTTTTGACATATTGTTCCAGAGAAACAATATCCCACCATACACTTATTTTTTTATCCACAACATTTTTGAGTAGTTTGAAATTTTGATCTAAATCTTTATGGGCTGACTTTTCAGCTGAGGTGAAAACATCTTTCATACAGTATCTGAAGGTCTATTGCTCATATAATCAAAAATATCCACTGCTGCGGATATTATCTTCCAAAGGAAGTAAATGAGAATGAAAAACAAAAGGGGGACCAGAAAAGGTGCCTCTACCTGTCAAATGGGCTTGTTATTGATAAATAAATAATGAGAGCCGCTCGTCTGTTTAACCACTTCAGCCCCAGAAGGAGTTCCCACGTTAGGACCAGAGCACTTTTCGCGATTCGGCACTGCGTCGCTTTGACTGACAATTGCGCGGTCATGCGACGATGTACCCAAACAAAATTTGCGTTCTTTTTTTCCCACAAATAGAGCTTTCTTTTGGTGGTATTTGATCACCTCTGTGTCATTTCTGATCACCGCTATAAACAAAAAAAGAACAACAATTTTGCAAAAAAAAAAAATATTTCTTACTTTTTGATACAAATCCAAAAAAAAAAAATATAGAAAAACAAATTTATTCATTGGTTTTGGCCGATTTATATTCTTTCTCATATGTTTGGTGAAAAAAAAATCACAATCTGCGTTTATCGATTGGTTTGCGCAAAAATTGCCACGTTTATAAACCATGAGAATTAATTTCTGGCGTGTTTACCTTTTTTTTATACTGGTAATGGCGGTGATCTGCGATTTTTATTGGGACTGCGATATTGGGGCAGACATGTTGAACATTTTTGACACTTTTTTGGGACCAATGACATTTATAGAGTGATCAGAAATTTAAATGTCCACTGATTACTGAATAATTGTCATTGGCAGTGAAGTGGTTAACCTGGGGGGGCACTCTAGGGGTTAACTGTGTTCCCTGGGTGTGTTCTAACTGTGAGGGGGCTGGGTTATCAGGAGCATGAGAGATCTAACTGATCCCAGTGACAGGAATCATGCTGCCTGACAGCACGGGGAACCGCCGTGTTTACATCTGTGGTTCTCCGTTTTTCAGCTGTGGCCAGCTCACTGGTGCAGATTGGGTCCGCCCGAACCGTGGGCACACTCCTGCAGAGTGCGGTGGGCACTAGCCATGCATGCGCCAGCCGCCGTTTGTAGGCGGCAATTTGTGAAACTCTGCAGCAGTAAATGTACGCAAGCTGGTCGGGAACAGGATAAGGCACAAAGCCCTGTGTGAAAATGAAATAATGGGTAAAAACTGTGAGAGATTGACAGCTAGAGGTCACTATTAAATGACACAATATATAAATGCATAAAGTGCAAAAAATATATACATTTTGGCTGGACCTGGGCTTTAAACACTTAACTGCTTGCCGTACTTTTATTGTGGACGGGCGGCAGCTACAGGCTACTCATACATCACTGCCTGTTTCTGGGTTTTCGAGTGCGCATGTGCATGCCCCCTGCTAACCTATGCTGTGATTGGCTACAGCACATGTTTGGCAGCAGGTTTCAGCTAATGATTTTGGCTTTGAACCTGCTGATTGGTTGTGGTCAATCACAGCACAGTCCTGTGTATTGTTTGTAAACACAGACACAGAGCGTGGTCAGTTCTTCTTTCCCTGAGCTGTTCAGAGAGAAAAGAAAGCCAGGTTCTGTGTGAGTAAAAGCAGCACATACACATTGGTATACATGTGTTAGGCACATTTAACCCTTTGATTGCCCTCTCACCAGTGTCATTAGTACAGTGTACAGTATTTATCACTGAATACTGTATTAGCGTCACTAACATCAGAGACAGTTAGCATCCCTCCCAGCCAGTGTCTGTTAGTGCTAGATTGTCTGCCACATTATCAAAGTCACGCTATAAGTCTCTGATCACAGCCATAACTAGTATATTGAAATAATGGGTAAAAAACTTGATCTCTAGACTATATCCAAGGTGCAATGTATGTGACTGGCCACTAGAGGCCATCAATATATATACAAGTGATAATTACACAACATATAATAAAGTGCAATGTAAGTGATTGACCGCTAGAGGTCACTATTAAAAAACACAATATATAAATGCATAAAGGGCAAAAAATTCCCTTTAATAAAGTGCTGGTGCAAATATATTGCAAAGAAGAAGTCCTAACAAAATAAAGTGCAAAACATATGCAATAAGTCCAAAATTGTTCATGAAGAAATTATTGTGATCAGTCGCATGTATCCAGGCAAGGAAAAAGGGGTGACTCTATGTGTTCCTCCACCAACACCTGTCACACACTCTACTCACCAGAAGGAGATGACTCCCATTACAGAAGTAATATGAATCAAATAGAGTAGATATACAGTCTTAATACTCTGGAACTTGCAGGAATCAATGTAGACATTGATCTAAATTGTTTTCTGTCTAATTATTAGTATATTAATGAAACCCTTGCTGGAGGTTTATCTGTTTTGCATTCTAATTGGTTTGTATACACCTTTAGTAGAGTTGAGCGGACACCTGGATGTTCGGGTTCAGCGGGTTCGGCCGAATTTCGTGAAAAAGTTTGGGTTCGGTACCGAACTTGACCCGAACTTGACAACGGACTCCCTTAAAGTCAATGGGGACCCAAACTTTTCGGCATAAAAATGGCTGTAAAAAAGCCCCGGCAAGTGCTAGAGGGCTGCAAAAGGAAGTAAAATGGGGGAAGAGTAGGACAAGTGCCCTACAAAAAAATGGGGATAGGGAAAATAACTTAAAATTAAATAAAAAAAATAAAAATGAGAAGGGGGTGGATGTGGAGTAGGAGCCTAGAGGTTGACTAGGCCGTGACCGTGGCAGTGTAGGTGATGATTTTAGAACAATAATCTGTCCCTTGCAGCAACAGCAGGAACCTGACCCTATAGGAGTAGACAATGATTTTAGAACAATAATCTGTCCCTTACAGCAACAGCAGGAACCTGACCCTATAGGAGTAGGCAATGATTTTAGAACAATAATCTGTTCCTTACAGCAACAGCAGGAACCTGACCCTATAGGAGTAGGCGATGATTTTAGAACAATAATCTGTCCCTTACAGCAACAGCAGGA
>BLSH010422190.1:244719-256941 GCA_018402905.1 Glandirana rugosa
CAAGATTTTAGTAGCGGATGAGGATATCCCAGTCCAAGGACGACAACGACATTCCTTGTCTAATAACAAGATTTTAGTAACGGATGAGGATATCCCAGTCCAAGGACGACAACGACATTCCCTCAGGAACCTGACCCTATAGGAGTAGATGATGATTTTAGAACAATAATCTGTCCCTTACAGCAACAGCAGGAACCTGACCCTATAGGAGTAAGTGATGATTTTAGAACAATAATCTGTCCTTTACAGCAACAGCAGGATCCTGACCCTATAGGAGTAGGTGATGATTTTAGAACAATAATCTGTCCCTTACAGCAACAGCAGGAACCTGAACCTATAGGAGTAAGCGATGATTTTAGAACAATAATCTGTCCCTTACAGCAATAGCAGGAATCTGACCCTATAGAACTAGGAGATGATTTTAGAACAATAATCTGTCCCTCAAAGCAGTAGACTCTACCTAGTCCAGAATCAGATCATTCTGTACTGCAGGATGAGATCTGCAATCTGTCCCTCAAAGCAGTAGTAGTAGTAATCTCTACCTAGTCCAGAATCAGATTGTTCTGTAATGCAGGATGAGATCTGCAATCTGTCCCTCAAAGCAGTAGTAGTAATCTCTACCTAGTCCAGAATCAGATCGTTCTGTAATGCAGGTTGAGATGTTATTATATCTGCAATCTGTCCCTCACAGTGCCGGCAGCATCCTCTCCCTACACTAGCCTGAGAGCATGTGAGATGCAGCACTACGTGGCTCCAGCTTATACAGAGGCTGGGTCACATGATGCACTGGCCAATCACAGCCATGCCATTAGTAGGCATGGCTGCGATGGCTTCTAAGGGCAAACCAGGGAAACGCTTGTTGATTGGCTGCAATGCAGCTATTCAACTGGGGGGATCAAATACCCAAACCCCAAACCCAAACTTTTTTTCAAATGTCTGGGTTAAGGTCTGGGTCACGGACACACCCAAAGTTCGGTATGGACCCGAACTTTACAGTTCGGATTCGCTCAACTCTAACCTTGAGGCATTTCCAATATTGTTCAATCTTTGTGTCATACTATTTTTTTCTCCACAAGATGGAGCCAAGTAAATTTTGGTGTTTACCCGAACTTACCTTTTTTCTCCACTAGAGGGAGTCTGGGGTTATAGACCTTACATTTACATCTAATTTCGAAATATTATACTTTTTCATACATATGTTTTCTATTAAATATTCTAGTTCAGGCGTCACAGTGGTGTAGTGGTTAGCACTTTCACCTAACAGCAAAAGGGTTGCTGGTTTGATTCCCAACCATGACACTACCTGCCTGGAGTTTGCATGTTCTTCTTGTGCCTATGTGGGTTTCCTCCGGGTACTCTGGTTTCCTTCCACACTCCAAAGACATGCTGATAGCTTAATTGGATCCTGTCTAAATTGGACCTAGTGGGTGTATGAATGAATGTGATTTACGGACCTTAGATTTGAGAGTAGGGACTGATGTGAATGTGCAATGTATATGAAAAGTGCTGCGTAAATTGATGGCGCTTCATAAGCACCTGAAATAAATAATTAAACATTAGCTTAAATATTAACTAAGAGGATACAGCTGTTTTTTTTTTAGCCGTTCCATTATCAATATTGAGTATTGAATTGGATTGCATTTTCCTCTGGCCGGATAGTGTATTTAATATGGAGGAGGCGTATCAGACCATACAACCCCTGATGATGTCAGAGCGTGCTGATTAAATGCATTGGACGTGGTCGTAGTGTGATACATCACTTCCACCTTCTGTGGAACTCAGGTGAAGTGCAGCTGGCGTCCCCTGCTTCCTCATTTACAGATACTAAATTTTTAATGTTATTTTGGCATGGAACTTTAACTTTTTAAATACATTTTGATTTGACTTCGCTATGGGAGGCTTTCCCTTTTTTCCATCATTTAAGGTTGTCTGGAGTTATGGTGGTCTAATCCTGTGGAAGCCAATTTCTTATGGGACCCGTGGGAGAGATTGCATCTACCATGCACATAGGACTTCTTTAATGGGGGTCATCTCCTTCTGGTGAGTAGAGTGTGTGACAGGTGTTGGTGGAGGAGCACGTACAGTCACCCCTTTTTCCTTGCCCGGACAAATGCGACCGATCCCAATAATTTTTTCATGAACAATTTTGGACTCATTGCATATGTTTTGCATTTTATTTTGTTTGGACTTCTTTGTTGCAATATATTTGCACCAGCACTTTATGCATTTACAGTATATATTGTGTCATTTAATAGTGACATCTAGCAGTCAATCACTTATATTGCTCTTTATTATATGTTGTGTAATTATCACTTGTATACATATTGGTGGCCTCTAGTGGTCAGTCACATGCAATGCACCTTGGATATAGGTTAGAGAGCATGGTTTTTACCATTATTTCATTTTCACACAGGACTTTGTGCCTTATACAGACTAGCAGCTCTCATTATTTATTTATCAATAACTAGCCCATTTGTGTAGGTAGAGGCACATTTTCTGGTACTCCTTTTGTTTTTCATTCTCATTTACTTCCTTTGGAAGATAATACACGCAGCAATGGATATTTTTGACTATATAAGCAATAGACCTACAGATATGAAAGATGTTTTCACCTCAGCTGAAAAGTCAGCCCAGAAAGATTTAGATCAAAATTTTAAACCACTCAAAAATGTTGTGGATAAAAAAAAGGGGATATTTTTACTTTGGAACAATATGTCAAAAATAAAATAACACCTAGACGTTTGCGCTGGGATCTTGGCCCAAATGATGGGTTAGAAGAATCTGATCTAGATATCAAATGGTATACATTCTTTAATCTAATTTAACAAAAAATACTTGATCTTATCATCTCTAGAAGGAAAATTAAGTTAGAATTATTAGAGAAAAAAATAACAGGATTAAAGGAACAGCTAACACCACTTAAAGACACCACCAAATATAGAGAAAAATACTCAAGTTCAAAAGCATCTAGAAACACTTGATAAATACACTAAAGTTAAGAAAATGAATATATATCAGAGGAACCTAAAGGATTACAAAAACAATTTGGTGTACAAATTGCAGGAGGATTCAGGGGAGAGCCCTTTGGCACAATCCACTGACCCTTCGCCTGCAACTAGTAACCAAATGAAAACAAACAAAACTCTGTATAGTCCACTCCCAGAGCTATGAGAAGTCCCGTACATCAACCACCACCTAATATACGGGGAAACCCAGTAATGAGAGGTAGAGGAGTGGGCCCCCCTAGGACTTCACTAAATTTCAACAGGGTAAGGAATTATCTTGCTGATTCTGATATTGGTCACCTCATGAATTATGGGGTTCCCACTCATAATCATTTTCAGCCCTTATCTTGTGAACCCTTTAGAGGGAACCAAACATATAGGGGTTTTCACAGGAGAGGACATGGGGATCCCCCCTGGAGAGGTGGGTGAATGCCCAAAAGGGGGCATTGGGGGCAGTGAGAAAATTGGAGAGGGAGGGGTGGACATCAGCATTCACCTTGGAATTATCCCAACCGGGAATTCCAATCCAATCAGCACAACTCCCCACCATGGCAACATTGGGAGGCACCCAACTGGCAAGGCCAAGAAGCACCAAAAGACACACCAGAGGAAAGAGAGGGGGAAAGAGCAATAAAAAGAAAATGAGAACAATAGGGATGAGGTATTCACTACTAATGAACTAAACATATTAGAATTGGGCTTAAAGTACTGTATGCCCCTGATAAAGGGATAAATACATTTGATGCATTTAATGACACTGAGAAGTTTGTCAGAAAATTGAATATAAAAAAAATTATTTGCTGAAAAACCTTTGACTAATAAGGAGAACTAGAATGCCTTTAAAGTAGGTGGACTGAGAAATCAGTCTACTTTTAACCCTAAAAAGTTGTCAAAACCCTTTTTGGAGGTCTTTAAGTCGATGGTCCAAAAAGAAATTAGATTGATGAACACAAAAATAGGGAAAAGAAAAGGAATATACAAAAGGGTATAGAGGCTTTGGATAAGAGGAAACGAGGAAAAACATAGCCATAAGGGCAGCTGATAAAGGGGGGCATTGTAGTTCTAAAAGGAGAGGATTATACAAAAGAATTAAATAGATTAGTAGGAGACACTAAGAGCTCGTTTACACTTGCTTGAAAACAGGGCATCAGACAGGCGTTGTTGAAGCTCCCTTAACGCCAGTCAAAGCCCATGTCACTAAATAAAATGGTTAGCTTACAGCCCTGTTTAACCTTGCATTGGCTTAGCTGCACTTCAGCCTTGCGTCAAAAATTATACCCCATGTAGCTTTAGCCAGGCTTCAAAGCCTCCCCAATGCCTCCATAAAAGTCTATGACAAAGCATGTTTGAATCTCGCTTGAAGCACCTGCTGCTTTTCAGAGGCTGTAATTCAGCTTTAGCTTTGCTTTGTTTTGGAGAAATTGTAGGTGTGAGATATCAACAAACACACAGGGTATTTACCAAGCTTCAACAAGGCTTCAAAAGTGCATCATTGAAGCCTCATTGAAGCCTTTGTGAAGCCTCGTTGAAGCCTCTTCGAAGCACTGCTGAAACCTCAAAAACACATCATAAAAGCTTGTTGAAGCTGTATGAGCTTTAATGAGCGTTGAAGCCGAAGCAAGTGTAAACTAGCCCTAACACTTACAAAAACTTGAGGCGTGATCCTACCAAGAAATTAAGAGCTTCGTTAAAAAGAACTGTTAAAGCTGCCCAGAGAAAAGGAATACTAACTAAGAAGGAGGCTAGATATTTAGTCCCCAAAGCCCCGAAGTTACCTATTATTTATCAATTACCCAAGATAAACAGGCCTCCAGGCAGACCTATAATTAGTGGTATCAATTCTATTTTGTCAAGGATAGGCGAGTAAGTGAGTTGCTTCTTGCAACCTTTTGAACAAACCTACCCATCTTACCTTAGGGACAGCAAACACCTTATGAATATCTTGAAAGACACCTCAGTGCAAGAAAATACACTTATCATCACCACTGATGTAGAATCATTATACACAAATCTATGCCAAGAGGATGTATTGGTCACAACTAGAAGAGCTTTAAACCAAAAGTCTGACCTCAAGGATGAGCAGAAGGATTTTGTGTTAGATGCTCTAGATCTAGCAATGTCGAACAACTACTTCTGGCACGAAGGCTCATATTACAAGCAAATCAGAGGTGTGGTCATTGGGGCAAAATATGCCCCTAGTGTGGCCAACACCTTGATGAGCCAATGGAAGGAGCAGAGCATCTTTAGAGATCCCATACCAGAGGTGTTTTTGTATAAAAGGTATGTTGATGACATCATTATACTCTGGAATGTGACTGAAGATGCTCTGAAAGTATTTTTGACCAATATCAACCACAACCAATATGGCATTTAAGCAGAGTTCCACCCAAAAGTGTAACTTCCGCTCGTCGGATTCCCTCCCCCTCAGGTGCCACATTTGGCACCTTTCGGAGGGGAGGGGGGGTAGGATACCTGTCTTTGACAGGTGTCCTTTTTTCCACATCCCAGAGCCTACACATACAGCTATTGTATGTGTAGCTGCTGACTTTTAATTTATAAAGGAGCGGTGGTGGGTGGCAGATCTCTGCTTTCAGTTCACTGGAAGTTGGAATCTGGTGGAACAAAACTTTTTTGACCTGGCCTTGATGAAAGTGGTAGAAGTATAATCACGAAAATGTATTTCAAAGAGACTGATAGGAACAGCTACATTCCTATGGCGAGTTGTCACCATCCGACTTGGTTGGGAGGGATCCCAAAAGGACAACTAACGTGCATCCATAGGAATTGTGCTGATCCGGAGGATTGTATACATTAGTCAGAAGTTATGTTAAACAGGCTTAAGGAAAAAGGCTACCAGGACAAAAAGCTACGTCATGTATAAAAGCTTGTTAAAGATATGGACATAAATTATTGGAAGAAAAATCTAAGATCACAGTCCACCACAAACCATGAACATCTGGCCTTTATAACCAACTTCAATTGAGATTATAAATCTTTAGAGCACATTATCAAAAAATATTGGCCAATATTGCTTAGGAACAGGACACTGTCAAAAATTATACCAGGTCATCCTAAATTCATATATTGTAGAGCCCCTAACTTCAGAAATAAGTTGGCCCCAAATGTTTATGGCTCCCCAAAAAAGAAACCAACATTTCTGGATCTAAAAGGTTTTTATTATTGTAAGAGATGTAAAGCCTGTAGAAGCACAAGAAAGGAAAAAAGAAAAATTGATACATTTAAATCCTTCAGTAGTGGGATAGAATATAAAATAGATAAGTTCATCACATGTAAGACCACTTATGTAACCTATCTTGTCACCTGCCCTTGTGGGTTACAATACGTGGGGCGAACCACCAGAAACCTAAGTACTCGAATTAATGAACATTTAATAATGAAGAAGAAAGGGTTTCCCCAAACATAGTTTATCTATATTCATTTTGGGTTATACCACAATAAGGAAACCGAGCTTAGCACATTTTTTTGGCATAGATAAGATAGGACCCCACTGGCGTGGGGGTAATTTAATACAAAGAATTCCTATTAATGAAACAGAGTAGATATACAGGCTTAATACTCTGGAACCTGCAGGAATTAATGTAGACATTGATCTAAATTGTTTTCTGTTTAATTATTAGTATATTAATCACTTGCTGACCAGCCACCGTCATTTGACGGCGGCTGGTCGGCTCTATTGCGCAAATTATTGTAGCTGTACAGTGGCGCTTTAAGAGACTGTAGGGGCACATGCGCCACCAGAGGTGCACTCGTGCACCCCCTGCACATGTCTGGAGCCTATGCACATGGCCAACAGGCACAATGTCTGCCGGCTACCCATGATCGCTCCTCACAGAGCCAGAGTGGGGATCTGTTGATGTAAACAAACGGATCCCCATTCTGACAGAGGAGTGGAGAGAGATCTGCTGTTCCCAGTGATCAGGAGCAGCTTTCTCTCTCCACCCCAGTCCCTACAGTCCCCCCACAGTTAGAAACACCCCCCTAGGGAACACTTAACCCCTTGATTGCCCCTTGTTTTAAGCCTTTCCCTACCAGTGACATTTATACAGTAATCAGTGGCTATTTTTTAGCTCTGATCGATGTATAAATGTCAGTGGACCCAAAAAAGTGTCAAAAGTGTCCGATCTGTCCGCTGCAAAATAGATGGCCCAATAAAAATCGCAGATCGCTGCCATTACTAGTAAATAATAATAATAATAAAAATGACATAAATTTACTCCCATAGTTTGTAAACGCAATATCTTTTGTCCAACCCAATACACCTATTGTGATTTTTTTTGCCAAAAATATGTAGAAGAACATAGGCGTGCACATGGGGTGTGCCAGGTGTGCCTGGACACCCCCTAATCATTGCTATGCCAGCCAGGGCTTTTTCCTGCTGAAACTGTTGGGTTTCCTAAATGGACACTCACTGGCAGTGACGGTGCTGCCCTGCCAGTGAAACAATTTAGATTAGAATGTATACTGCTAGACAAACTATGAAAACTGCAGCCACGGAGTAAGCTACCAGCTGGCCACATTTTCTGATGCTGCCTCTATAGTTCTGGCGGCAGATCTCTTACTGTAGGCGGCAGAGTGATATAACTGCACTCCGCCTGCCCTCCAGTGCCTCTTTGGCTTTCATAGGATATAGTAGGTCAGCAGCATCTAGTGGGGCGGCATGGCCAAATTTAGGATGGTAGATTTTACTCACTGACAATGCTCAGCCAGCAAAAATCCCCCCTCCCTCCTCCCCCACGGCATGTGCAGAAGAGGAGAGAGGGCTCGATCCTCTCTGGCTCCTCCAGCCCCCATCCCCTATGTCTGCCCTGCCCACACTGCAATCCTCATCCGATCCTGAAAAAGGAGATGTGTGGGCGGGAGATCTTAGTAAAAGCTGCTGGCAGATCTGTGGAGGCTGCTAGACTGATTCCCCTGTGTGATCCTGCAGATTCCAGCCTCCGATGAGTAAGCAGTGCCCCATCTCCCTCCCCTCTCTCCTCCATCTGTCTCCTCCCCCCCTTCCAGGAGCTGCAAGTTGATTTCTTGTCCAGCAGGCACTTAGGGATGACTTAACTCTGATGTAAGGGGGCACTGTGCCATGCTATGATGTCAGGGGCACTGTGCCATGCTGTGATGTCAGGGGCACTGTGCCATGCTATGATGTCAGGGGCACTGTGCCATGCTGTGATGTCAGGGGGTAGTTTTATGTATGCTGACTGTCTTTTGGATTTTAAATGTGATTTTCGATAAAGGAGTGCTTTTACGGAGTGTGGCTGTCCAGCATGCCTCTACACGTGGCATGCTCTGATGTAAGGGACACTGCCATTCTCTGAAGTAAGGGGAACTAATGTGCCATGCTCTAATGTAACGGGCACTACTGTGCCATGCTCTGAAGTAAGGGGGCACTACTGTGCCATGCTCTAATGTAACGGGCACTACTGTGCCATGCTCCGATGTAAGGGGCACTACTGCTCCATGCTCTGAGGTAAGGAGCACTGTGCCATGCTCTGATGTAAGGGGGCACTACTGTGCCATGCTCTGATGTAATGGGGGCACTACTGTACCATGCTCTGCTGTAAAGGGGCACTGTTCCATTCTCTGATGTGAGGGGCACTGTGCCATGCTTTGATGTAAGTTACACTGTGCCATGCTGTGATGTCAGGGGGCACTGTGCCATTCTCTGATGTCAGTGGACACTATGCCATTCTCTGATATCAGGGGGCACTGTGCCATTCTCTGATGTAAGGGGACACTATGCAATGCTCTGATTTCAGGGGCACTGTGCTAGGATTCTGATGTAAGGGGGCACTGTGCCATTCTCTGATGTAAGAGGGCACTGTGCCATTCTCTGATGTCAGGGAGCACTGTGCCATGCTCTGATGTCAGGGGGCTCTGTGCCAGGATTCTGATGTCAGGGGGCACTATGTCAGGGGGAATTGTGCCATGCTCTGATGTCAGGGGGCACAGTTCCATGCTCTGATGTCAGGGGGCACTGTGCCATTCTCTTATGCAAGAGGCACTGTGACATTCTCTGATGTCAGGGGGCACTGTGACATTATCTGATGTCAGGGGGCACTATGCCATCTCTGATGTAAAGGGGCACTGTGCCATTCTCTGATGTAAGAGGCACTGTGCTATAAGGGGGGCACTGTGTCATACTCTGATGTAAGGCGACACTGTGTCAGGATTTTGATGTAGAGGGGCACTCTGCCATGCTGTGATGTAATGGGGCACTGTGCCTGGATTCTGATGTGAGGGGACACTCTGCCATGCTCTGATGTAAGGGGGCACTCTACCCCTCTGCGGGCAATCTGGTACTAACTGGCACTGGCTGGCAGGGTCACAAACTGACACTGATGTCGCTAGTAACACTAATACAGTGATCAGTGATAATACTGTACACTGTACTAATGGCATTGGCTGGAAAAAGGGTTAACATTAAGGGGTTTACTATGTGTGTAACATTGTGTAAAGTGTGCTGCTTTTACTTACTAATCTGGCTATTTTTTCTCCCTGATTTTCAGAGAGAAGGAAGAGCCAGACTACTATTCTTATGTGCACAGAGTTCTGTGTATTTGTGAGAAATATATATATACATATACAGTATCTCACAAAAGTGAGTACACCACTCACATGTTTGTAAATATTTTATTATATCTTTTCATGTGACAACACTGAAGAAATTACACTTTGCTACAATGTGAAGCAGTGAGTGTATAGCTTGTATAACAGTGTACATTTGCTGTCCCCTCAAAATAACTCAACACAGCCATTCATGTCTAAACTGCTGGCAACAAAAGTGAGTACACCCCTGATTGAAAATGTCCAAATTGGGCCCAAAGTGTCAATATTTTGTGTGGCCACCATTATTTTCCATCACTGCCTTAACCCTCTTGGGCATGGTGTTCACGAGAGCTTCACAGGTTGCCACTGGAGTCCTCTTCCACTCCTCCATGATGACATCACGGAGCTGGTGAATGTTAGAGACCTTGTGCTCCTTCCATTTGAGGATGTCCCCCAGATACTTAATAGGGTTTACGTCTGGAGACATGCTTGGCCAGTTCATCACCTTTACCCTTAGCTTCTTTAGCAAGGCAGTGGTCGTATTGGAGGTGTGTTTGGGGTCGTTATCATGTTGGAATACTACCCTGCGCCCCAGTCTCCGAAGGGATGGGAGCATGCTCTGCTTCAGTATGTCACAGTACATGTTGGCATTCATGGTTCCCTCAATGAACTGTAGCTCCCCAGTGCCGAAAGCACTCGTGCAGCTCCAGACCATGACACTCCCACCACCATGCTCGACTGTAGGCAAGACACAATTGTCATTTTGTACTCCTCATCTGGTTGCCATCACACACGCTTGACACCTTCAGAACCAAATAAGTTTATCTTGGTCTCATCAGACCACAGGACATGGTTCCAGTAACCCATGTCCTTAGTCTGCTTGTCTACAGCAAACTGTTTGCAGGCTTTCTTGTGCATCATCTTTAGAAGAGGCTTCCTTCTGGGAAAACAGCCATGCAGACAAATTTGATGCAGTGTGCGGCGTATGGTCTGAGCACTGACAGGCTGACCCCCCACACCCCTTCAACCTCTTCAATAATGCTGGCAGCACTCATACGTCTATTTCCCAAAGACAACCTCTACATATGATGGTGAGCACATGCACTCAACTTCTTTGGTCGACCATGGTGAGGCCTGTTCTGAGTGGAACCGATCCTGTTAAACCGCTTTATGGTCTTGACCACCATGCTGCAGCTCAGTTTCAATGGCAATCTTCTTATAGCCTAGGCCATCTTTATGTAGAGCAACGATTCTTTTTTTCAGATCCTCAGAGAGTTCTTTGCCATGGGGTGCCATGTTGAACTTCCAGTGACCAGTATGAGAGAGTTAGAGCGATAACACACCTGCTCCCTATTCACACCTGAGACCTTTTAACACTAATGAGTCACATGAGGGAGGGAAATGGCTAATTTGAACATTTTCACTTAGGGGTGTACTCACTTTTGTTACCTGTGGTTTAGACATTAATGACTGTGTGTTGAGTTATTTTGAGGGGACAGCAAATTTTCACTGTTATACAAGCTGTACACTCATTACTTTACATTGTAGCAAAGTGTAATTTCTTCAGTGTTGTCACATGAAAAGATATAATAAAATATGTACAAAATTGTGAGGGGTGTACTCACTTTTGTGAGATACTGTGTATATATATATATATATATATATATATATATATATATATATATATATATGTGTTTGAGCGCTTCTGTTGGGGTGCACACCCTAATGCAATAAGCTGCACATGCCTATGTAGAAGAATATATATTGGCCTAAACTGAGGAATAAATTGGCTTTTTTATTTTTTATTTTTTTGGATATTTGTTATAGCAAAGTAAAAAAAAATTTTTTTTTTCAAAATGGTTGCTCTTTTTTTGTTTATTGAGTGAATGAGGTTTGGGTGTGGCGCTGTCTGAGCTTTGGGTATAAGGGAAACTAGTGTATGTCAGTGCAAAAAACGCTAATAAAATGCAATAGTTTCAGTGTAGATTTCCGTGTTAGTCCATAAATGTGCAAAGGGTGCTTGAAAAATGATGTATATGTTGTGTTTGTAGTGCTATAGTTAAACACATAAAAATTGTAAGGCAACGTCACTAACAAAAAATAAATATAAATAAAACGCACAACTTAAATAATAAAAAACTTTTCTAGAATTTGTAACCAAATATTTAAGAGTATATGTACAGTCCAAAATTAGGGTCTGGTATGTACGTGCTGCTTTCCTCAGAAAAACAACAAATGTGTCCATAAACCAAAAAACAAACAAATTAGGAAATCCTTTTGTTGTATGTGATAAGAAATGGTTAATCCGCTTTTCTCAGTCTGGATCTTCGGTGAATATCAGTTTATCATCATCTGTTTATAATAAAGGTGCAAAGTGCTCAAAGGTGATTGTTCAATAATTTTCCTTATTCAAAGCTTTTGATGTGAGTCACACGTGCTCCCCCAATGTTCCCCTCCTTACCAGAGGGCACTACCCCTACAGGGGTTAAGTGCCTATCTTTGTCTTTTAGTCCTTGGTTGCTCCTGGTAATGGCGACTCCATCCATGCGTGTCAGGGAGAAAAACATAAAGGAGATTCCATGGTGTAGTATTCAAATGAACGGAATTTTATTCAAAAAAGATAGGGACAAGTCCAATTTATACATAAAAAATA
>BLSH010422190.1:256951-270343 GCA_018402905.1 Glandirana rugosa
ACTATTAACGCGTCGGCACGCTGTGACACGGGTTTGTTTTAATTACAAGAATAAAAGGGTGTTTATCTCGAGAGAAAACAATCATAAACTAGTGGAGACGTCAAGAATAAAAAACGCGATATTTGTTTTTAGGTAGGTCCGTGATGTAAAAGTAAAAGAAGGGGGGTAAGGTCCTGACTATTTCAGCTTCCTAGTGCCGGCGCGTCCCCGCTCTATGAGAGGAAGCCACAACGGCTTACTGTGGTTAGAGCCGCGATCAGCTGTAGCGCGCTAACCCGGGACCGGAAGTGATGTGTGGACCAATAATCGCTCAGCTAGGTGATCACCTGATGCATTTCGTCGTGGGACGTTTTTTTGTTTATAGCGCAAAAAATAAGAACTGCAGAGGTGATCAAATACTAACAAAAGAGAGCTCTATTTGTGGGAAAATAAGAACATTAATTTTGTTTGGGCACAGTGTCGCACGGCTGCGCAATTATCAGTAAAAGCAACGCGATTGTAAAAAGTGCTCTGGTCATTAAGGGGGTAAATCCTTTTGGGGCTGAAGTGGTTAATGAAACTCTTGCTGGAGGTTTCTCTGTTTTGAATTCTAATTGGTTTGTATACACCTTGAGGTGTTTCTCCACGAGATGGAACTAAGTAATTTTTGGTGTTTACTGCACTTACCTTTCTTCTCCACTAGAGGGAGTCTAGGGTTATAGACCTTACATTTACATCTAATTTCAAAATATATACTTTTTAATACATATGTTTTTAGTAAATATTCTAATTAAACATTAGCTTAAATATTAACTAAGAGGATACAGCTGTTTTTTTTTAGCCATTCCATTACCAATATTGAGGATTGAATTGGATTGGATGTTCCTCTGGATGGATAGTGTATTTAATATGGAGAAGACATATCAGGTCATGTGACCCGCGTGATGATGTCAGAGCGTGCTGACGAAACACGTTGGGCATGGTCATAGCGTGATATGTCACTTCCGCCTTCTATGGAACGCAGGTGAAGCACAGCTGGCATCCCCTGCTTCCTCATTTACAGCTACTTAATTTTTAATGTTTTTTTGCCATGGAATTTTAACTTTTTTTAATAAATTTTGATTGGACTTCACTATGGGGGCTTCCCCTTCTCCTTTTTTCCATAATTTATGGTTACCTGGAGTTATGGTGGTCTAATCCTGAGGAAGCCAATTCCTGATGGAAGTCATGAGAGAGATTCCATCTATCATGCACATATGACTTCTTTAATGGGGGTCATCTCCTTCTGGTGAGTAGGGTGTGTGACAAGTGTTGGTGGAGGAGCACGTACAGTCACCTCTTTTTCCTTGCCCGGATCACAATTATTTCTTCATGAACAATTTTGGACTTATTGTACATGCTTTGCATTTTATTTTGTTTGGACTTCTTTGTTGCAATTAATTTGCACCAGCACTTATTTAAGGTAATTTTTTGCACTTTATGCATTTATACATTGTGTCATTTAACCTGTTGAGATCCACACCATAGCCAATTGACAGCTACAGCGTGGCTCCAAAATGACGGGAGGCTGCAAATAGACGTTCTCCCCTTTGGCTCATGCTGGGCGCACTCTCGCCGCCACGATGTCCACCGGAGACCAGCGATCTGCTCACAGAGAGCCAGAATAGGGAACCGCCAATGTAAACACAGCGGTTCCCCATTCTGTGAGGGGGCATGACAGCTCTACTGATCCCTGTCACTGGGATCAGTTAGATCTGTCATGCCCCTACCAACCCCGCCCCCCCACAGTTAGAACATACCCAGGGAACACATTTAGCCCCTTCACTGCCCCCTTAGTGTTAACCCTTCCCTGCCAATGACATTTACACAGTAATCAGTGTCTATTTTAAGATCTGATCGATGTATAAATGACATTGGTCCCAAAAAAGTGTCAAAAAACGTCCGACATGTCCGCCGCAATATCGCAGTCCCGATATAAAAGATCACAGCCATTACCAGTAAAGAAAAAGAAAAACGCCATAAACCAATGTCCATAGTTTGTAGACGCTATAACTTTTGCACAACCCAATCAATATACGCCGATTGCGATTTTTTTTTACCAAAAATATGTAGAAGAATATATATCAGCCAAAACTGATGAATAAATTCGTTTTTTATTTTTGGATATTTATTATAGCAAAAAGTAAAAAAATATTGTTCCTTTTTTCAAAATCGTCGCTCTTTATTTGTTTATAGAGCAAAAAATAAAAACCGCAGAGGTGATCAAATACCACCAAAAGAAAGCTCTATTGTGGGAAAAAAAGGACGCAATTTTGTTTGGGTACAACGTCGCACGACCACGCAACTGTCGTTCAAAGAGTGACAGAGCTGAAAACTGAAAATTGGTCCGGGCAGGAGGGGGGTTTAAGAGCCCAGTAAGGAAGTGGTTAATAGTGAGCTCTAGCAGTCACATTGCACTTTATTATATGTTGTGTAATTATCACTTGTATACATTTTGGTGGCCTCTAGTGGTCAGTCACATACATTGCACCTTGGATATAGGCTAGAGAGCGCGTTTTTACCCATTATTTCACTATACTAGTTATGGATGTGACCAGAGACTTATAGTGTGACTGCGATAATGTGGCAGATAATCTAGCACTAACAGACACTGGCTGGGAGGGATGCTAACTGTCTCTGATGCTAGTGACACTAATACAGTAATCAGTGATAAATACTGTACACTGTACTAATGGCACTGGTGAGAGGGCAATCAAAGGGTTAAATGTGCCTAACAAGTGTATGCCAATGTGTATGTGCTGCTTTTACTCACACAGGAGCTGGCTTTCTTTTCTCTCTGAACAGTGCAGGGAGAGAACTGACCACACCCTATACCTGTGTTTACGAACAAGACACAAGACTGTGCTGTGATTGGCTACAACCAATCAACCGGTTCAAAGCCAAAATCATTAGCTGAGACCTGCTGACAAACTTGTGCTGTAGCCAATCACAGCACGGGTTAGCAGGGGGCATGCACATGTGCACCCGAAAACCCAGAAACAGGCAGTGATGTATTGGTAGCCTGTAGCTGCTGTCCATCCACAATAAAAGTATGGCAAGCAGTTAAGTGTTTAAAGCCCAGATCCAGCCAAAATGTATATATTTTTTCATTTTGGGTAGAAGGAAAGGGCTAGACCCTCTGGCGGGCTTTAATTGCTGTCTGTGTCCTCAGAAAGGTTTTCCTTCACTTTCTGTTCTGGAGACACCCTGTCACAATGTGACACATTGGATGCTGTTTGAACAGGATAATTAATGTGCAAAACATTAAAGTAAAAACAAAAAAACAAACATGCTATACTTATCTGTTCTGTGCAATGGTTTTGCACAGAACAGCCCAGACCCTCCTCTTCTTGGGTCCCTCGACGGCACTCCTGGCCCCTCCCTCCCGTCGAGTGCCCCCACAGCAAGCAGCTTGCTATGGGGGCACCCGGGCCGAGCCGGGGCTTTCAGATATGGAGCCACGGTTCGGCCCCACCCCCTCTATCCTCATTGGCTAACTGATTTTGAGTGACAGCAGTGGGAGCCAGCCGAAAAGAGAGTACTGGACAGCCGAGGCACTCATGCACATCACTGGATCTAGATGGGACTCAGGTAAGTATTAGCAGGGCTGAGGGAGGCTGCTGCACGCTGAATGTTTTTTTTTATCTTATTGCATAGAATGCAAAAAAAATCTTCTGCCTTTAGAATTACTTAAAAAAAAATAACACATGCAATTCATTGTCTAAGGCAATCACTGTTTTTGTTACTGTTTCACCAGTCCAAAAAAATGAAATCCTGGCAGCTCCACTTCTAAGCTATTCCAGGCATCCAATTCCAGGGTTCTTATTGCAGCCTCCAATAAATATCTTTTTGAGCTAAAAGATGTTAGAATGATTGTCTGCTGTCCCAATATTTCATATTTTAAAGTGAGCTGCAAGCTATCATTGATGTATTTTCCTTACAACCTTGCCCTTGACCTGTGTCATGTAATAATGAAGGATGAGGATAAATGTGGCATGCAGTAGTTTATAGTTTAGTTCAGAAAGTGACCCACAGGGGAAAACATGGTGCAATGTAAAGATGTGGGGATATGCACAATGCTAGCAAGAATTGTAGTTAATTTCAAATGCATACCTGGTTCTATTCTGGAAACATTATAAACAACATTTTTTCATGGAATACACATATTTCTTTCAGAATGCAGCCTCAAATACAGGGTGGGCCATTTATATGGATACACCTTAATAAAATGGGAATGGTTGGTGATATTAACTTCCTGTTTGTGGCACATTAGTATATGTGAGGGGGGAAACTTTTCAAGATGGGTGGTGACCATGGCGGCCATTTTGAAGTCGGCCATTTTGAATCCAACTTTTGTTTTTTCAATAGGAAGAGGGTCATGTGACACATCAAACTTATTGGGAATTTCACAAGAAAAACAATGGTGTGCTTGGTTTTAACGTAACTTTATTATTTCATGAGTTATTTACAAGTTTCTGACCACTTATAAAATGTGTTCAATGTGCTGCCCATTGTGTTGGATTGTCAATGCAACCCTCTTCTCCCACTCTTCACACACTGATAGCAACACCGCAGGAGAAATGCTAGCACAGGCTTCCAGTATCCGTAGTTTCAGGTGCTGCACATCTCGTATCTTCACAGCATATGGTTTTTTTATGGTTTTTATGGTCAGTAAAAACCAATACCGGGTGAGCTGCTCCTTCCAGGAGGTACCGCCATTCCTTCAAAGCCGACTTGATGGCCAGCAATTCCCTATCACCGACATCATAGTTCCAGCAAGATGGTGCACCACCACATTATGGGTGTCAGGTCCAAGCATTCCTAGATGAACAGTTCCTGGAAAGTGGATTGGTCATCGTGGGTCAGTTGAATGGCCCCCAAGGTCTCCCGATCTGACCCCCTTAGACTTTTATCTTTGGGGTCATCTGAAGGCAATTGTCTATGTTGTGAAGATACGAGATGTGCAGCACCTGAAACTGTGGATACTGGAAGCCTGTGCTAGCATTTCTCCTGTGGTGTTGCTATCAGTGTGTGAAGAGTGGGAGAAGAGGGTTGCATTGACAATCCAACACAATGGGCAGCACATTGAACACATTTTATAAGTGGTCAGAAACTTGTAAATAACTCATGAAAGAATAAGGTTATGTTAAAACCAAGCACACCATTGTTTTTCTTGTGAAATTCCCTATAAGTTTGATGTGTCACATGACCCTCTTCCTATTGAAAAAACAAAAGTTGGATTCAAAATGGCCGACTTCAAAATGGCCGCCATGGTCACCATCCATCTTGAAAAGTTTCCCCCCTCACATATACTAATGTGCCACAAACAGGAAGTTAATATCACCAACCATTCCCATTTTATTAAGGTGTATCCATATAAATGGCCCACCCTGTATGTACCTCAAGTGTAATTAGCAAAATATATTGGCTACATCAGTATTACAAGATTGTATGCAAGTATGATTGGTTTAGAACAGAGTTTTGTAATCAATGTAGCAAACTGGTTGTGTCTGTTTCTTTACTATGTCCACTGTACAGACAACATAAAGAGATGTCTCAAAGAACTAAAGACCCCTAGCTCTAAGGAACCTTTTGGACAATTTTCAGTGCTGTGATAAGCACATTTTAAGCTGAACTTTATGTTTAATATACAGTAGTTGCCTAGAAACTTTGCTACCATGACAGCAATACATAGCTTAGAGTGATTGTAGTCTCAATTTTTTTCCTATAAAAATAACAAACATGTCATACTTACTTATCTGTTGCAGTAGATTTGCACAGAGCAGGCCCCTCCTTCCTGTTCAGTGCCCCCACAGCAAGCAGCTTACACCCGAGCAGAGTCACAGCTCCCTGTGTCCATTCAGACACGCAGCCCGGCCTGGCCCCGCCCCCTCTCTCCTGATTGGCTACCTGTCACCGCTGCTGTGTCTCAGCCAATCAGGAGGGAGAATTTTGGATGGCTGAGACACACATGGACATCCCTGGACAGAGAGGGACCTCAGGTAAGTGTTGGGGGGCTGAGGGGGGCTGCTGCACACAAAAGGCTTTTCATCTTAATGCATAGACCTTCTGACTTTACAAACACTTTAATGCTATGCCATCATACTATGTCATAGTGTTTCTGTTTCCAGGACTCCCATAGCCTCCATGGCAGCCTCTAAATTGCAATCTGACATATCCTGCAGGAGGGGGTCATGTTGTGTAGGTGTTACTGTGGCTAATGTGCACAAGGTGTGCAATACCTCTGCTCTGTCCTACTAAGAAACGCTTATGCAATTCCAAAAACGTAACATTACCCAAAAGGCACTGGGAATTGTCATTGTCAATTGAAATAGCCATTCAATGCCACTTGATCCACTCTTATCGCTTTTGAATTTTTGAGGAGGTGCAGTTAGTAATGTGAACAACATTTTAAGACATAATAACCGGAACTTAGTTCACTCAGTATAAAAATGTCACCTTACTGTAGATAGGGAGGGGGAGAGATTCCATTAAAGTCTAAATCCAGCTTTGCAATAAATAAATAAAATATAAAATGAATTGCCCTGCATTTGTTAAAATTAAAATAGTTGGTCTTGTTTCAATATTCACCCAAAATTCATTTCTAATGCTGTCCCTGCAGGCAGTGATTGAAACCAGTCACCCGGATATAGCCCGCAGTGGCTGACACTGACATGCGATTTTCATCTCCATGTCTGTGAGTACCTCTAACCATTATCTTTGCTATATATACCACATACGGTTGACATGCTTTTTTAAATCACTCTAAATGCCAGTCAAAGCACCTCTCATTAAATAAAATAGTTAACTTACAGTCCTGCTCACAATGTTGTGTTTACTTTGCTTTGCTTAAAAAAAGTTATACCTCATTTACATTTCTTGGTGCTATAAAGCATCTCCAAAGCCTCCATAGAAAATCCAATAGTATATTCTAAAAGCCAGTATAAAGGAATAGTAAAAAAAGCACATGTGGGTTTAACTAATAATGCTTTTTGTATAATTCTCCTGTAAGAGGTTGTGGCAGGGGTGTGCCCTATGTCTATATACCTTTGGTAATAGGTGTCCCTCGCTCCCATCTCAAAAAGTTGGGAGGTATGGGAAGATAAATGGGGAGACACTAGCAAATGGCACACATGGTGTGCAATGTGGGAACGTTATTGCAGAAAATGAGATAGGACTGAGCAGTGGAGGATCAGCAGAGCAGTAGGGACCAGAGCAGGAGAAATCAGGAGATGTCATAAATGGTGAACAGCATGGAAGCAATATAGCTGGAGGTGAACAGGGAGAGAAGAGAGAAAGGACTGAGCGGCAGAGAATCAGCAAAGCTGGGGGACCAGAGTAGGAGAAGCTAGCAGATGTCAGATGTGGTGTGCAACATGGGAGCAATATAGCAGGAGGTGAGAGGGGACTGGAGAGAGAGAGGAGGATCAGCAAACCAGAGCATCAGCTGACCTTGGGATTCTTACTGAGTGGGGGATCAGCAGAGCTGGGGGTTACCACTGAGTGGAAGATCAGCAGACTTGGGGGTTACTCATGAGCGGGGGTTCAGTAGAGCTGCAAATTACTACTCGGTAGGGGAGCAGCATAGAAAGTGTTTCTACTGCTTGGGACACCAGCTGAATAGGGGTACTAATGAGCTGGGGGTAATACTGAACTAGGGGTACTACTGAGCCAGGGATTTGCAGAACAAGTGTACAAATGAGCTGGGGATCTGCTAAGCAGGGTACTAATAATCTGTGAATCTGCTGAGTAGGGGTACTAATGAGCTGGGGGTATTACTGAACTGGGGATACTACTGAGTGGTCTTCTACTAAGCTCCTTTAAAACAAATAGAAAATCAACACACACAGGGCATTTGCCGAGTGTCATTAAAGCTTCAAAAAAGAATCACAGAAGAATCAAAAACACATTAAAATGCACGTTGAAGCAGTAGGCACTTTAATGTGTAATAAAGTCGAAGCAAGTGTAAATGAGCCTTTTATGGTTCATCATGGTTCGCAGATTATTCTTTATCAGTGCCAATGTGCTGAATGAACAACTAATGACCAACATCCTCAAATATGTTCAGGAGCTACAGTAACACCTGGAAAGGTATCAGCAAGCCCTGAAATAAAACTGCCTGTTGCGATGGAGTGAGACATGACTGGAGCTTGGCAAAGGCTGCAAACTGGAAACTTTCCTCAACAAATACACTACTGAGGTATCAAGGGAAAATATGTTTATTTTTTTTGGTTTTAAAGAGCTTTATATGAAAGGTAGAAATTGCACATAGCTGGTACAGTAACAGTAATAAACGTGAGGAACTAAAGTATATGACACGTGAATCGTACATCGCAAATCTTTGAGGTAAACCAAAGTTTGTTTGAATCATTTACAGAACCTTAACATATTCAAAACAGTGTGAATGTATATTCTAAGTAAATATGAATATTTTTAGGTGTTATCTCATGTAACAGTGTGGTAGCTTGTAGGGATGGTCTCGATCCAACTTTCCTATGCGAGATTTCTTATTAATATCGGTCAACCTGCTATGAGGGAGATGTTCTTACCTCATATAGCGGGCCCCTAGCAACTAGTGGGGGGAAGGTATGTCTGAGGGGGGGGGGGGGATCAGGTGCATTGGCTGACCAGGGAGTATGCAGATTTAATTATCGAACAAGGAGAAGGTTTGGGACTTTAAATGAGGAGGGTACACAAGGCCAAGGACATGGTAGAAAGAAATGGTTTTATTGCTAACATTTTTAACAATTTGAACAGATCACAAATGATACGCCCAAATGACATGGGCTAAACAATCAGATGATGTGATGCATGGTTGCATCAGCATATCATCTATTAAAAAGTGTACAGCAAGATGCGTTTCATGTAACAAAACAATCTTCAGGGGCTGTAGCACCAAAATCTAAAAATATATAAAAATATCAATCAAATTACAGTATATGTACATCAAAAATGTATTGGAAAACACATAAGGAAGAGTGATTCCACTCATCCCTCGAGAGTACTTATGCAATGGTGGAAAAAAATTAACCAAATGGGACCCATGACCGCCAAATGCCCAAGGCGTCAGGCCCGAGAGCTGAGGTAGGAGGCACCCAGAGGGGGGTCCACAAGCACACACAAGGGCCCTCATGAGGAGAAGGATGTGACCATAAAGAAGTGTGTAAGTGGCACGTCTTGCTCTGCAAATGAAAATTTGAGTAAAAGTATAATGATATGTATTATATATGTACGGGTAAGTATACCATAGATACAAAAGTACATAGGTCGACGGAAACAAATCCCAGCAGGGTATTGGAATCCAGATCGCTGAGAGCAGATCAAAGGCCACTATAAACAGTGCACTTTAAATAGAAGTATGATGGTATGTATTATACATGTAGGGGTAAGTATACAATAGATACGGAAAGTACATGGATCACTATAGAACCAAATCCCAGCAAAATGTTAGGATCCAGATCACTGAGAGCAAGTGAGGGGCCATTATAAACATTGCACAAAACCAAAATGTCAGGAGAAAGAGATGACACTGTGAAAGGAGTGAGGAAAAGTGAACCAAGTGAGGTTACCTGAAGTGTTTGAGCAAGTGCTCGTGAGTATTGCTGGGTGTGCTGCATATGCTGCCAAAGACCGGCTAGCATTGGATGAGGGCCTTATGTGCGCCCAGGGAGACCCCCCGCTGACTGACTCCTCCCAGCTTCACGCACTGCAAGCACCTAGTTAGGAGAGAGGCGTCATCCAGTGCAGCGGCAGCCGCCGCCCACAGCTACTGGTGAGGCACTACTCCCCACGTGCGAACAGGGATGGAAAACTCAACGCCCCGGATGGAAGGCCTGCGTTAGACGTGGAGGCGTGGCACCGACGCACGGAGGGCACACCCGCCCGAACCCCTGCATCTGCCGTAGCCGATGGAGGGGGGAGGAAGAGGGGGCCCTGACGTGCCTCGTCAGATTTAATTAACAGTTGTAAGCTAGATTTGAACACTGTATGTTCTAACAAGGGGTTACAGATCAAACAAAGTGTGGGTTCTGCATTGTATGTTAATCAGGAAACTGATTTTTCCCCATTTAATCCCTCCACTTTAATTTTAAAATTCTTCAGAGTAGCTTGCAGTCTGACCAAAAGACTTCTCCAGTGATTTTTTCTCATGTTTGCCTGAAAAAGGAAAAACTTTTGCTTGTGTGTAAAATATTTCTAACCATTTGCAAAAAGATTAATAACTGGATTTTTTTTTTTTGGCAGGGAGTTTTAATGACAAAACCCAGTTGTAGCCTCCCCCCTCCTCACCCCACACCTTGGACCATCTCCTTATTTATTTCAGGTACTTGTATAGCGCTGTCAATATATTCATTTACATATATATTGTACATTCATATCAGTCCCTACCCTCAAGGAGCTTACAATATAAGGTCCCTAACTCACATTCATACATATACTAGGGCCAATTTAGACAGGATCTAATTTACCTACCAGCATGTCTTTGGAGTGTGGGAGGAAACTGGAGTACCAAGAGGAAACCACACAGGCACATGGAGAACATCCAAACTCCAGGCAGCTACCCTTTTGCTGCCAGACGAAAGTGCTATCCACTACACCACTGTGCTATTCCCGCATTTTTTTTTCTTTTGCATACTGTCACCAGTGCATTGCCATGACTGCTGTGGGGATGATCATATACAAAGGCCAGTTGCTCTAATATCAATGTATGTCAGTGTAGTCAACCATTGTGACATTGCACTGCTCAGGGGCCTGTCATCAGATTATCAGATATTTTTTTGTTGATAACTGTAGTAGGCACTTTGTTTTCTCTCACAGCTAATTGCAATGAAAGGAAATGGTTCAAAGGCTGCAAGATGTCTTTGTTTATAAGTGTGATTGTTGTAATTAGTCACAGCCATCACATGGTAAAGTGGCCTTATACCCCAATCTGTGCTCTGCTGTGTCTAGAGGGTGTGTACAACTGGTCAGAGTGGAAGGACATACGGAGACTTAAGCCTCGTACACACACTTTGACGGTCTTATTTAACAGGTCATATGAACGACCGTTGTATGCTAATCTGAAAATTAGTATGCTCGATTAGAAAAGCCGACGTACGGGAGTTGTATGAGCAAACTAGAAAACTTTGGTAGTACCAACAAGCGGTCGTACAACCATTGTATCGTGTGTACAGAGAAGTTGGTCCAACAAGTTGTACTGTGCAAAACACGCATGCTCAAAAGTCAGGAACAGCCGGACACAAATTACATGCACCTGAACCTTCTCTTTATACGTTCATAACATGTCACTACGTTCAGCTTGGTCGTATGATCGTGTAGTGCATGTCAGTATGCAAGGTATATTAACCAACATACGATTTGGTCCGTTTGGTCGTACGACCATCGAACCATGTGTGCAAGGCTTTAGTCAGAGACCCTACAGTGGCAAGGTGGGAGATGGTTAAGAAAACCAGTTAAATGATCACTCAAGATATGAGCTTACTGAAAATGCTGAAAAAACATACTTAAAATATACTGCACCTTCCTCTAACCAGATAAAAGCTTAAATTAAGAAAATTTGGAAATCACAATGAATATTTATTCCACAAACCAGTTTGTGATGGCAAATCATGTAAATTGACAGCAGATTTTGAGAATTCACTGATGCTTAATAGTCATAGACTATGCATTTGCTGATGTCAGTATTCACTCCTAGCTGTCAGTAATTTGCTCCCATTTTGCTAAGTGTTTTATAACCAGACACAGGGTTGTTGTCACACATCTTCACATATGCAGGCAGAAGATTTGTTAGGGTGAGTGTCTGTTGATAACTCAATGTCAGAGTTTGGAAGATAAAGGGGAAGTAAGGAAGTAAAAAGGTAAAAAACTGTGAGCTGACAGGTTCTTTGCTGGAAAAAAATATGCATGCTATATCTCTCCTGCAATAAAACGGAAAATTCCCTACCAAATACTTACCGTAATTTTCCTTTCCTGATGGACTCAATGGCAGCCTACGTGTGGGTTTAGCCCCGCCTCTAATACCCCATAGGACACCTCTCCCATAAATCTTTGCTCCGAGCCAGCGCCCGTGTTCCGTATATAGCCTACTGCAGCCATTTGGGAGGGCTCTGGCTGCCATGGAGTCCATCAGGAAAGGAAAATTACAGTAAGTATTTGGTAGGGAATTTTCCGTTTTCCTGACAGACTCCATGGCAGCCTACGTGTGGGAAATAACTCGACAACACACACCCGGGTGGGCAAAAAAAATGCTGAACAAAAAGATTTATTTAACACCGTCTACTGACAGAACTTGGCGGCCGAAGGATACAGAAGATAGAGCGGCCGGCTCCACACAATAATGAGACATGAAGGTATGGATCGAAGACCAGGAAGCTGCCCTGCAGATCATTTCCGGAGTGACATGTTGCGAAGCTGCCCATGAGGTCGAGACGCCTCTAGTTGAATGCGCTGTCACCGCCTGTGGGGGAGCCAAGCCCTTTTCCTTATAAGCCCACTGGATCGCCTGGACAATCCATGCAGCAATGGATCTGACGGAGGCTCGCAGCCCCTTCTTCTTCCCTTTGAGCAAAACAAAAAGATGATCCGTTTGACGGAAGGAAGCCGTAGCATCAAGGTATAGTCTTAGGGTGACTCCCATATCCAGAGGGTGCAGCCCCGAGCCATCCCCCGTCTGGAAGGAGGGTAGCACTATCTCCTGGTTTTCATGAAAAATTGAGGTGACCTTGGGATTCGTCCCGAGCATTGGTATCAGGACCACCCTATCCGGGAAGAAGGTAAGGAAGGGTTCTCTGGCACCCAAGGCTTGAATCTCCAAGATCCTTCTTGCCGAAGTAATGGCCACAAGGAAAGCGGTTCTGCAAGAAAGCTCACTGATCGAGAGAGTCCTGTGCAACCCGGAGAAGAATTCAAGAACCAGTGGCAGATCCCATTTAGGAAATCGCGGTTTCCTCTGTGGTCTCAACCTGACCGCTCCCCTGAAGAATCTCTGAACTAGGTCGTGCCGGGCCCACGATATACCGGTAAAGGCAGAGATTGCTGAGACCTGCACCTGGAGGGAACTCACGGCTAGTTCCAAGTCCAGACCTGACTGCAGAAAACTCAGGATATCCTGAACTGATGGGGAACCACAGGAGTTGGGTCGAGACGACATATGGCTTGTGAATCTGGCCCAGATCCTTTCATAGACCCGGTTGGTACTCGTCCGTCTTGCACTTAGGAGAGTAGGGATTGCTTCCTTCGGACACCCTAGTGCCTCCAGCCTTTCCCTTTCAAGAACCACACCCTCAGGTGCAGGAGGCCTGGGCATGGGTGCAGGGACGTACCCTGGGACAGTAGATCTAGTCTGGGTGGTAATGGCACTGGGTCCCTGTAACTGAG
>BLSH010422190.1:270353-284426 GCA_018402905.1 Glandirana rugosa
TGGGTCTGATCTAGATGACAGGGTCCCACGCGGTTTCCTCTGTGGTCTCAACCTGACCGCTCCCCTGAAGAATCTCTGAACTAGGTCGTGCCGGGCCCACGATATACCGGTAAAGGCAGAGATTGCTGAGACCTGCACCTGGAGGGAACTCACGGCTAGTTCCAAGTCCAGACCTGACTGCAGAAAACTCAGGATATCCTGAACTGATGGGGAACCACAGGAGTTGGGTCGAGACGACATATGGCTTGTGAATCTGGCCCAGATCCTTTCATAGACCCGGTTGGTACTCGTCCGTCTTGCACTTAGGAGAGTAGGGATTGCTTCCTTCGGACACCCTAGTGCCTCCAGCCTTTCCCTTTCAAGAACCACACCCTCAGGTGCAGGAGGCCTGGGCATGGGTGCAGGGACGTACCCTGGGACAGTAGATCTAGTCTGGGTGGTAATGGCACTGGGTCCCTGTAACTGAGGAGTGACAGAATGGGAAACCAGGGCCTGTTGGGCCAGTAAGGAATTACCGCGACCACCTCCACGTCTTCCGTTCTGAGTATCCGCAGAAACTGGAGGATTATCAGGATCGGAGGGAAGGCATACGCTCTGCGAAACCTCCATTGCTCCGTGAGAGCATCGACCCCGTAGGCCTGGGGGTCCCGGAACCTTGAGTAATACTTTGCTAATTTTTTGTTGCATGGTGAGGCGAACAGGTCTACCTCTGGAGACACCCCCAGGGATAAGATCCACGCAAACACTTCCCCGAGGAGCGACCATTCGTTGTTATCCAGATGGACCCGAGAGAGGAAGTCCGCCTGGACATTCAGGACTCCGGGGACATAGGTTGCCGTAATGTTGCTCAGATTCCTCTGTGCCCATAGCATGATTGGCTCCAATTCCTGTAATAAACTCTGACTCCGGGTCCCCCTTGTCTTCTTATGTAGGACACTGCTGTGGTATTGTCCAGTTGAAGTGACACAGCCGAACCCGCTGTCAGATGGTGAAAAGCTTTCAGAACCCTGAAGGCTGCTCGTAATTCCAGGATGTTTGAAACCACCCCCCGAGAGGGGAAGTTCCAAACACCCTGAGCCACTTCCGCTAGACAATGTGCACCCCAGCCTCTGTTGCTGGCGTCCGACGTGATAGTCACCCATGGGGTGGGAAGAAAATAATGGCAGTTGCAGAGATTCTTCCGATGAAGCCACCAAAGAAGGGAACCCTTCATGGTTGGTGAGATGTAGATGCGTTGAGACTTGTCGCCTGACTGCCACTGCCGAAGGAACCCTCTCTGAAAGGGCCGCATTCTCCACTGTGCCCACTTCACCATGGGAATTGTTGAAGCCATTGTCCCAATGATCCTCAAGCACTGGCTGGCCTGAAGGTGGGATGTTGAAAGGGCTAGTCGTATCCTGCTCTGGACTGTCGCTATCTTCTCCTCGGGTAAGGCAATGGTGCCCCGAGTTGTGTCAAATAGGGCACCCAAGTATACAAGAGACTGTGAAGGCTCTAAGTGGCTCTTTTCCAGGTTGAGAAGCCACCCGAACTCCCGGAGAGTGGTGATGACTTGATCCCGATGTTCTATTACTTGGGACCTGCTCTGAGCCAACAGGAGCAGATCGTCCAGGTAATGATAGAGCCGGATACCTCTGGTTCTTAGCAGAGCCACTACAGCCAACAAGACCTTCGAGAAGACTCCTTGAGATCTATGGAAACTAACCAGTCCTTGGCTTGGACTGCTTGTTGGACTGTTGGCAGTGTTTCCATCTTGAACCTCTCCTTCTTGATGAAACGGTTCAAGTGGGTCAAGTCTATCACAGGTCTCCAGGTGCCGTTCCTCTTCTACACCAAGAAGAGTGGGGAATACATCCCCAACCCTCGCTCGTCGTTTGGGACAGGAACCGCGGGGCCTTGCGCCAATAAAGATTCTATGTACGCTAAGAGGACTTCTCTTTTTCCTTTTGAGGCTGAAAGAGTTGTGGGAACGAACCTCAGCCTGGGTGGCCTGCTGAAGAACCACGTATGGCCCTGGGAGACCGTCCTGACGGTCCATCCATCCTGGATCGAGGCCGCCCAAACATGTCGAAAGCGGAGCAGACGGGCCCCCACCTGACATGTTTGGGCGGGCCCGATCTCAAAAGAACTTGGAAGGACCTCCTTTGCCCGTCTGCTTACTCTTAGCAGTCTTCCTAATAGGAGCCCGTCTGGACCTCCAAGATCTGGAGAATTCTTGGCCCGGCCTGTAGCTGCGTACCTCCTTGGACCGGCCCTGGCTTTGCTTCCTCGGAAAGGGGCGACTCCGGCCCTGCCCACGCCGGTCCTGCGGGAGGAACCCCGACTTACCCCCCATAGCTCGGGTTATGGCTGAGTCCAACTTGTTCCCAAAGAGGGAAGACCCCTCGAATGGGATACGGCACCAGACCTGCTTGGATGCCGGGTCCGCCTGCCATGGCCGGAGCCACAGGGCCCGCTTGGCCGTGACAGTGGAGAGCATAATCCGAGCCAAAAGCCAAATAAGGTCAAGGGAGGCCTCCCCCAGGAAGGCGGTAGCCAGCCTAAGCTCCTGGATAGGGGAATTCTTGGCCACCTCTTCCGAGATGTTCCTGAGGGTCTCATCCACACTGTCTGTCCACTGCTCCATTGCCTTTGATGTCGCCGCCAGAGCTAGGGCAGGCTTACACGCCATACCCGCAGACAGGTACGCCTTCTTAAGGTCAGCGTCGATCCGTCTTTCCAGGGCCTCCCTAAAGGAGACTGTATCCTCCAGCGGGAGCGTGACATGCTTGACCAGTCGCATCACAGCTGCGTCCACTAAGGGGGCTGATTCCAGGTGTCTGACCTCCTCTTCCTTGAAGGGATACAGTCTCAGAATTTTAGGTAACAAGGAGTTCCTCCTGTCGGACTTGGACCATTCTTCTGAGATGACTTCCTCTTGCTCAGTGAGAAAGGGGAAATTGGCTCGATCCTTCTTCAGCTGTTTAAAATACTTCCTCTGCTTAGGAGGAGCGACTACAGGATCCTCCCAATTCAGGGAGACCCTTACAGCTTTGACCAGCGGGGTGACCAGGGCAAAGTAAAACCCCCCATAGGGCTCCTCAGGCTCTGAATCCTCCTCCGAAGAGTTGGCGGAGGGGTGATCTGGTTGGGAGGGATCCCAGGTGTTTGGAGCCTGCGGCTCAGTCACTGGTGTATCCCCCGGCCTGGCGGGAGATCCATGGGTTCTACCAGTCTTTATCCCCTTAAGGGACTCCTTAACTACCCTCTTCACAAGGGACTCCAGCTGAACCGTCTCTCCCCTCTCGCTAGCAGCTCTTGCATAGCAGGGATCACAGAGAGATCTCCCGACTGGTGCCCGTGACTTGCACCCCCAGCAGGCATGCTCAACAGAGTGACTGGAGCGGGTCGTCGGATGATGGGCCGGGCCTCTACCGTGGTGACTTGACCGGGAGGGTGACCCGTGGCGTTTGGATCTGGAGGAAGAATGTCGGCCATGGGACTTGGATGACGCACTCCTACTGTTCTTGGAACTGCGGTGATGATCCAACCTAGAGGAGCTGGAGAAACAACAGAAGAAGGTAGAAACAGTAGGGCAGAGGCTCTTACCCTAACCCCCCCCACCCGCAGGCCACACCCCAGAGAGAGCGTACCTGCGGTGGGAGGGCTGGCCACAGGCAGGCGGTGAGGCGTCTCTGGTACCGGCAGACTCCATGGAAGCTGCAATAGAAGAATAGTTAAATATCCACAACAGCTCAAACTAGAGCCAGGATCACAGCAGCCCCCCCCCCCCTTACCTACCTAACAACAGGCAGGGCTCTGTATAGGGAAGTCGCCGCCTAAGCCCGCAATCATTCCCAAAGATTGCGGGCTTTCCTCCAGTTTAAATCTGGCGCCGCCAGTGACGTCAGCGCCGCATTAGTGCGCACGCGCGGAAGCCGCCAGCGCGGCCGCACCGCGCATGTGCAACCAAGCCTCGTTCCCGGCCCGCGCCCGCGCATGCGCAGTACGACCGCGAACCAGGAAGCGAGACGGCGGCTGGAACGCACGAGGCGACCAGCCGCCCTGTTGTCAGCCTGGACCACCAGGGAGAAACAGAGGGAGAGAGGAGAGAAAAAAAGAGAATCTGAACACACACACTGCTGCCATGAGGTAAGGATTGTCCATACTGCCACAAATTCTCGCCGAGCAGTGCCCATGCCGTTCCCAGGGGTACCAAGGCCGCCCGCTAGTAGCTAGGCTAGTGGCCAACTGCGCAGCCTACCTGCCAGTGGCTAGGCATTCTGGCCTCTTGAGCGCTCCTCCATATGCCCCCTCCATACCCCACTAGTAGCTAGGGCTTACAGGAGTATGCGACTTGCCCATTCCTAAGTCGCAGCTCGGCTATCCTGCGGCAGGAAATCTTCGGGTACTATGACCACCTATTCGGTCCTGCGAGGAGGACAAAAAAGGAACACGGGCGCTGGCTCAGAGCAAAGATTTATGGGAGAGGTGTCCTATGGGGTATTAGAGGTGGGGCTAAACCCACACGTAGGCTGCCATGGAGTCTGTCAGGAAAACATACTTACTGTGTGTTTGCAGTCTTCGTTAAAATGAACATGTGCAGCTCAGTGTACATTCTCAGCATACCTTGGTGAACAAAATGAATTAACCCCATCTAGTACTGGTCAAAACAGATGACACCGTGCCCGGAAAATGACCATAAGAAGATGCCAGTGCTGACGAGCGAGCAAGCTGATATCACATTGCTAGAGTGGACCTGTGTATTTGCATACTTAGGTTAAGTTTTAAAAGACAAATTCAGTGTTATATCCTGATATAAACAATGTACATTTAGCCTCCACACCATGAATCTTCAGTGTCCAAAAAGTTTTATTCAAGATGATCACATCGCAGTGGAAGAATGTGACATTTCAGGAGCGGCTCATGACCCCTTCATAAAGCATAGGACATATCCCCATATTGAACTTTCTATGTATTTTAACATAAAAAAATCAAACATTGCGTATATAAAGAAAATTATTTTCTATATAAAAAACAGAAATTCATTAATATTAGTTAATATTTTACTATATTGGATTTGCCATTTTGGGACCCAGTTATAACAGAGAAAAGTTTCTAAATACACTTGCTGTTACTTTTTAAAATGTTACTGTACATAGCAGCCTGCACTTTATGCCCCATTCAAAAAAAGCAAGGCGTAGTGTGGAGACTGCAATGTCTATGATTTTGCACCAGAACACCTCAAACAGGCAAAAAGTTCTAGCAAACAATACCCTATTAACCACTTCCGGACCATGTCACGTACATTTACTGCTGCAAGGTGGCAGCATAACGCACATCGCCGTCTATAAAAGGTGGTTTGCACACACGTTGCTAAGGGACGAGCACCTGCCACGAGCTCGAGGAGTGTGGCCACGGGTCAGGTGGACTCGATGTCCCCTGGCGACCCAAGATCGCCTCCAATAGGAGAAAAGTGGGGAACCGCCAATGTAAACACGGCGGTTCCCCACTCTTTCAGGGGACATAACACTGATCTACTGATCCCTGTCACCGGGATCAGTTAGATCCATTATGCCCCTGACAGCCCAGCCCCCACACAGTTAGAACACACCTATGGAACACAGTTAACCCCTTCATTGGCTCCTGCAGGTTAACCCCTTCCCTGCCAGTGACATTTATACAGTAATCAGTGGCTATTTTTTAGATCTGATCGCTGCATAAATGTCAATGGTTCCAAAAAAAGTGTCAAAAATGTCTGACATGTCTTCCGAAATACCACAGTCCTGATAAAAGATCCCCTCCATTACCAGTAAAAAAAAATAAAATAGTAAAAACGCCATAAATTAATTCTCATGGTTTGTAAATGCAGCAACTTTTGGGGAAACCAATCAATAAACGCAGATTGTGATTTTTTTTTACCACAAATATGTAGAAGAATATATATTGGCCAAAATTAATGAATACATTTATTTTTTTATATATATTTTTTGGATATGTATTTTAGCAAAAAGTAAGAAATATTGTTTTTTTGCAAAATTGTCGCTCTTTTTTTGTTTATAGCGGTGATCATAAGTGACGCAGAGGGGATCAAATACCCCCAAAAGAAAGCTCTATTTGTGGGGGAAAAAAGGATGCCAAGTTCATTTGGGTACATCATTGCATGACCGCACAATTGTCAGTTAAAATGACGCAGTGCCGAATCCTTCCGGGGCTGAAGTGGTTAAAGTCTGTGGGACATGAACATGAAAAATCAAAAGTCCTAATTTTAAAGGCTCATATGCAAGTTATTGCCATAAAAAGTGTAAGGGAACCTGGGTACTGCCCTAGGGATCATGTATCAATGCAAAAAAAAAAAATAGTCTTTTCAGGAGCAGTGATTTTAATGATGCGTAAAGTGAAACAATAAAAATTAAATATTCCTTCAAATATCGTGCCTGGGGGGTCCCCTGGGTCTGCCTGTAAAGTGGCGCATCTGTGCATGCCGCAGAAATAATGACCTTTCTAAAGGAAAAAATGTTGTTTAAACTTGCTTGCGGCTGTAATGTATAGCCAGCTCCCAGCAATTTAGACAAAAAATCTATTAAAAAAAGGTGTACGGTCCCCCCCAGTCCAAACCAGGCCCTTTGGGTCTGGTGTGGATTTTAACAGGAACTCCATGCCAAAATTTTAAAAAAAATTGGTGTGGGGTCCCCCCAAAATCCACATCCCTTATCATTACTTATCTCCCAAGTGAGTCTGATGTTCCTATCGTTCTGATTCAGACTGTCCAAAAATAACACTAATTTTTCTTTGCTGCCTTTCCAAAAAATGATAATATCATCAATGTATCTTTTTATACATAAGTAGCTGTGCAGGTTTATTCAAAGAGATGGCCTCTTCTTCCCATTGTGCCATGTATAAGTTGGCTAATACTTGGTGCGAATTTGGCTCCCATCGCAACGCCTGTTTTTTGATGCTAGTAAGTGTGTTGGTACCAAAAATAATTGTTCGTTAAACTGAAATCTTTGCATTTGATCAAATATTTTCTTTGTGCACAAGACAGCATGGAGTATTGTCTTAGTGCCCATTTTGTCGCTTCACAGGGCTGATGGTGCTTAATAATAGTGTATAATGCAGACACATTGACAGTCGCCATTATTATAGGTTCTTCTGTGGCCTCAAATTCATCAAGTATTTGTAATACATGCTTTGTGTCTTTAAGATGAGCCTTGGTCTTGTATGCTGCTGGTTGTAGAAAGTTATCCACATATTGGCCTATTCTTGCTGTTAATGATTCAATTCCATTTACTATGGGCCTAGGTGGTGGGTTGTCCTTGTGCATTTTTGGTATTGAGTATATTATAGGGGTCCGGCAGGATTCAGGAATCAGGAACCTCACTTCTTTTTTATTCAAAATTCCTCTTTTCTCCCCTAAGTGTACTACTTTTTCAAGTTCTTTCTTGGCTTTACGTAAAGGATTGCCTCTTAGTTTCTGGCAGGTGTTTTCATCATCTAATAAATTCTGCACCATATCATGATATTCCTCCCCCTTTGTCAGCTGGTCTTATGACGAGGTCTTTTCTTTGCGTGAGTCTCTTTATGCCAGTTTTGATATCCGTTGGATCTCCTTTTCTCTTAATGTTTAATCCTTTGATTTCTTCTGATACCATTCTCTTGAACACTTCTATATGCTTGTTGTCTTTCACTGCTGGATTAAAGGTGGATTTATTTCTTAAGTGACTATGTGTGATTTCTTTCTGTTGGGACGTATCAATTTTATTCTTCATTGGGTTATTTACTACATACTTTTTGATGTTGAGTTTGCATATATATTTCTGTATCCCTATATATGTTTAAAATTTGTCCATATTTTGATTGGGGCATATTTTAAGCCTTTATCTAAAACTTTTAATTCCTCTTGTGTGAGTCCTTTTCCACTTAAATTAAATACTCCTATTTTTCACTTTTTCTTTTGCTGTCTCTTGCCACCTCTGCATCCTCTTCCCTTTCAGTGCTTGTTTGTGTTCTCCTTCGTTATTCTTTTCTCCTGGGTGAGTGATTATCTGTTTGTTTCCCTAAAAAAGAGTTGGCCTGTTGACATGCTTCTTGGTAGTGCTCAGAGTCTCTTTCAGCTGAATGATATCTATATCCTTGCCTTTCAGCAGGCTGATTCCTTTGATCATACTCGTAGTGTTCATAAGGTCTTCTTCTGCCTCCATAGTCCTCTCTTAAGGGAGCATAGTAATTGAAAGTAGGTATAGGGCTCCTATCTCGTGGCCTATAATCAACTCGCACTGGTGGTCTGTAGTGGCCTTGTTGTTGTAGCCTGTCTATATTGTACTCCTACCCATTCACCAAAAAAAGTGTCAAAAAGTAAAAAAATGACAGTTTTTGACAATTCATTTATTAAAAAGAAAAAGAATTGTCTCACGGTGTACATCCATTGTCAATCACGCCACCTGATGGACTCGAAAAATAGAAATAAACCAAAAAACTTGGTTACATCACTGGGTGGCCCCGCCCTTGATATATATCCACTGTCAAAGCCAAGAAACAGCAGTCGCCAGGAGACCTCCCAATGAGGCGGAGCTTTTTACATTTTTTCTATTTTTCGGGTCCGTCGGGCGGCGTGATTGAAGATGGGTGACATTTTTTTTTACTTTTATAATAAAGGAATTGTCAAAAACTGTCTGTTGTGGTTTTTACTTTTTGACACTTTTTTTGGTGACTGGGTAGGGGTACAATGTACCCGATACCCATTCACATGGGAGGGCGGAATCTGGGGGCTTCCAGATTCTGATAATCCCCCACCTGCGACCCCAACAACCACTGGCCAGGGATGTCGGGAAGAGGCTCTTGTCCCCATCAATATGGGGACAAGGTGTTTTGGGGTGCACCCCAAATCACCCTCCCCATGCTGAGAGCAAGTGGCCTGGTAAGGTTCAGGAGGGGGGTGCTCGCTCGTTCTCTCCCTTTCCTGGCCTGCTAGGCTGCATGTTCGGATAAGGGTCTGGTATGGATTTTGGGGGGGAACCCATGCCATTTTTAAAAAATGTCATAGGGTTCCCCTTAACCACTTCAATACATTGTCTTATATATATTATACTGACTGCACTATTCACTCTGAACTATATTATATATACTACACAGATTGCACTATATACTCTGAACTGTATTATATATACTATACTGACTGCACTATATACTCTGCACTGTATTATATATACTACACGGACTGCACTATATACTCTGCACTGTATTATATATACTACACGGACTGCACTATATACTCTGAACTCTATTATATATACTTTACTGACTGCCCTATATACTCTGAAATGTATTATATATACTGCAGTAATTGCACTATATACTCTGAACTCTATTATATGTACTTCACTAACTGACTGCACACTACACCAACTACCTGCCTAACCTCCATTCATTCACTATATATGACCGCCATGTAAGCAGCAGCCTTATATAGTGTGGGGTGTGGACTTAGCCCCTGAGCCATAATTGGCCAAAGGCACCCTGCCTTTGGCCAATCATGGCTCTCACAGCACATTGCACTGTGATTGGCCAAAACATGCAGTTCAGGTGCATGCTTTGGCCAATCAGCAGCCGCCAATGCACTGCAATCTTGCAGTGCATTATGGGGCCCTCCGCGGTGGGCGAACTTGCCATGAGCACTCCATGTGTTTGTTTGTTCTATGAACAAATGAACAGCTGATGTTCAAGTCAAACTTACGTTCAACTCGAACATCCAGCCCATCCCTACTAGAAATGCACAGTGCCACATGACCCCTAGTGTTATTCTTTTACTAAGGGTTATTCTAGTACTTAAGCAAAGCTGGAACTCACACCCTAGACAAAAAGGGGTTGATTTACTAAAGTGTGCAAACTCTGGTTCAGCTCTGCATAGAAGCCAATCAGCATCCAGTTTTTTTTTTGTCAAAGCTTAACTGAACAAGCTGAAGTTATAAGCTGATTGGCTGCCATACACAGCTGCACCAGATCTTGCACCCTCCAGTTTTAGTAAATCAACCCCAAAGTGTCTGCAGTTGTGGTGGTGGCCATTTTGGTGGAACCTGCAAGCATTAGAGTAGAGCTAGGGCTTACATTGTGGACAGAAAATGCCTGCAGTTATGGACCCTGGTATAATTGCAGAGTCTGTACCGGATCTGGACACAGCACTCTTGCAAAGGAGTCCATGTCACACTAAGGAGAGAGTTCTTTGGGCAGAGTTAGATAGAAACAGGACCCAGTTGAGACAGGGAGAAGTAAGATTCCTAAAGTGGCATAGGAGGTCTCTGACTTAGGCAAGTGCAACAGAGTGCCCCGGAAAACATTCTAGAGTGGCTATAACACTTATCATGTATGACTTGTGTTAATGGCATCAGTGTGAAAATCATTTGAAATGCATTTCAGATTATTCAGAATTCATTGACAGTTGCATCTGACCGGCATTTGATTTGCTTCAAGCAGATTTTGAATCCCTTTAGACTTCTATGGTAATGCAAAAACCAACTTGATGCAAACAAAAGCCATTTACCCCTACAAGTGTGCCTGCCAAAGTGAACTGCCATCGCCCTGATTTATATTTCGCTTCTGCTGTGTGGACCGTCGTGTGTGTGTGTGTTTTGTCAGAGGTAATTTTCAAGAATAGATAATAGTGAAGTCAGTAATGTTTATAGTAACTGTCCTATAATTTAGTGTGGGTTAACATTTTGTGCATCTATGAATGGAAACACTTGATTACACTTGATCAAGATTCTCACTTAAAACTGTGCCCATCCTTCTCTTGGCACATTCATTATTTGACAAAAAAATATTTATTTTTAATCCCAGTAAATGGTAACAAAGCTTAATTATTCTGCTGTATTTTTTATAGCAAGTTTGCATCTTCAATATAATTAATAATTGGAGTAGAAAAAAATCTGTATAAAACTCATCATAGTATCAGTAAATAAATTAGAGGCCTGTTTCATCCACAAGCATGTTTCAAATTTCAGGTTTTATGTGAAACGATCTGGAAAGGGGTGCATTTACAAAAACTAAAGAAAAAACAGAAATCACTTTGCCCACTGAAAGTGCATGTACTGTACATTAATTCTGTGTGAATAAGGAAAAAAAAAACAACAACAACAAATGCCACTAGGTTTTTCCTATGCTGGTCAAATGTTCTTTGATTTAAACTGGAAAGTACCATATTTGGTCACTCGATGGCGCTATGTATCATAGTAAATTCCTATAATAATTAGTTAAATCTAGTGGCCAAATGTGGCACAGAAGGAATGTACATGCACTTTCACTGGATTAATTGCTATGCTTTGCTGTAAGATTCAATATGGTTGATACTAAAAGCAAATAGACTGATTGTTTTAAAAGGGAAATTGCACATTGAATGGGAATGTTCCTAAAGCTTAATAAATGAGGCAAGGCTCTTCTGACTTTCATCATCCAATCATATGCAATCAAAAGTGAGTTTTTTTTTATTTTTCTTTACATGATTGGATATTTTTTGCAAAGTAATATTTCACCACATACAATAAGCTCTGTGGCTAATTCTCTTGCAAAGTGCAACTTCCCTTACAAAGTGAACAGCCTATTTGCTTTTTGTAAATCATATCCAGTATCTCATGTAGGTAAAAAGTAATCTCCCAACCACAATTTCTCCAAAACCAAATTTTTACTGTATAACGCACCTCATCCCTGAGTAGCTAGACATATTCAGGTTTGTTTGGAAGGGTGTTCCCCAATGGGATTTTGCGATGCAAAAAGACAAATTTACAGAAATAATAAGTAAAATCAAGTATTTTATTAATTACATATAGTAAAAAATCCCAAAACGATCAGAAAAGTACAAAATGTTAAAAAACACCAAAGGTCACATTCATTTGGTTAGAGGTTACCCAAATGGGAAAATGATGATTGGGTCAGAGGGTATCCCGACATGTTTCATCTATCACAGGCTTCCTCAAGGGACTCTGTTGGTAACACCAATCGTGTTTTCTTTAAAGGAAAATTAACAAAATCCGTACTTGTTGAACAGATTACAGTTATACATATTTGTTTCATTTTTCAATTCAAGGCAGTGTGGAACATCAAGGTACAGGGGGGAACCATCATACACACAGCAAAACCTATCATACACCACCACTCAAGCATTCCGCAGGGGCTGGTGCACTTACCCAGGGCAATTCCATCAAAGGAGACGGACATCAGAGAACCCCACAGCAAAGGGACCTAGCAAATTTGGTGACTGCAGAGGATGCACACAGTCCAGGCTGCAGTGAACAAACAATAACAAGGTCTTACACATATGTCAGTCAAATGTTTAAAGTCAATAAAAGGGATATATATATATGGAAAGAAAATACATCATGCCAATCACTATTGCATGAAACTGACATATTGGGGGTCATTTACTATAGTGCTCCCGCAAAATAGTGGCAAAATAGCCAAAATGGAATTCACTAAAGCTCCAAGGTCACAGATAACTCCCAACTCCTTACTCCAGCCCAGACCTGGAGTTGTGCAAATAGAATTAATGTTTGGAGCATGATCTGATCTCCTAAATTGCGCTAAAATATGCGGTATATTGTTTAAAGATAATCTGCTTTTAAACTGTGTGAAAAAGTGATTTCTACACTGAAATATCTTAAAAAGTCTGAGAAGAGACAAATACCCCGGCTCTTTACTCCAAGGCACAGAGCACAGCTGAGCACAACTGAGCATGCTCAGACACAAAACAACTCTCAAAATAACTCTCATGGAGTAGTTAGTAAATACCAAAATGAGTGTTATTTTACACTGTGTGAAGTGTAAAATAACACTGTGAAGAGGAGAGTTATTTTGCCAAGTGCAAGTTTCTGCCATTCATTCTAATGGTACAATTGTTACTTTATCTAATAAATCCATTCCATGTTGAAAATAAATTTATCTCTCTCTCAAAGGTGTCTTTACAAACCACAAACAATACCATTTCTTATGGAAATTTAAAATTAGTGCCATTTTTTTTTTTATTCTGTTCAAATGATCCTAATTTGAGCCCCAAAAATGTGATATATGTACCAACATCAGAAATAAAAATGTCATTACCCAAAATCTGAGCATAACTTTAACCACTTCAGATCCGCACTATTGCCGAAGTACGGCTCCAGCGCGGATCTGAAATGCCCGTGGGTCGGGCGGACTCGATGTCCGCCCGAGACCCGCCGATCTCTTTTGGGAGCCTCAGAACGGGGAACAGCCGTTGTAAACACGGCGGTTCCCCGTTCTGTGACAGGGGACATAGCAGATCTACTGATCCCTGTCACTGGGATCAGTTAGATCTGTTATGTCCCGACCAGCCCTGCCCCCTCTCAGTTAGAACACACCCAGGGAACATTGTTAACCCCTTCACTGCCCCCTGCTGGTTAACCCCTTCAATGCTAATGACATTTACACAGTAATCAGTGGACATTTAAATTTCTGATCGCTGTATAAATGTCATTGGTCCCAAAAATGTGTAAAAAATGTCCGACATTTCTGCAGCAGTATCGCAGTCCCGCTAAAAATCGCAGATCGCCGCCATTACTAGTAAAAAAAAAATAATAAAAACGCCATAAATCAATTCCCAATTTGTAGATGCGATAACTTTTGCGCAAACCAATCAATATACGCCGATTGCGATTTTTTTTCTTGCCAAAAATATGTAGAAGAATATATATCGGCCAAAACTGATGAATATTTTTTTAATGGATTTGTATTTTAGCAAAAAGTAAAAAATATTGTTCTTTTTTGCAAAATTGTCGCTCATTTTTTGTTTATAGCGGCGATCAGAAATGACGCAGAGGTGATCAAATACCACCAAAAGAAAGCTCTATTTGTGGGAAAAAAAGGACGCAAATTTTATTTGGGTACAACGCCGCACGACCGCGCAATTGTCATTCAAAATGCGACAGCGCTGAAAGCCAAAAATTAGTCTGGGCAGGAGGGGGGTTTAAGTGCCCAGTAAGGAAGGGGTTAATATAACTATTTTTTTTTTATTATATAATAATTTATTATATAATAATTAATATATTCTATGCTCACGCAGCAAGAACCACCAAAAATCTCAGATTAAAT
>BLSH010422250.1:0-15611 GCA_018402905.1 Glandirana rugosa
CGGACCGAACCCGAACGATTTTTGAAATGTCCGGGTCCGTGCCACGGACACCCGAAAGTTCGGTACGGACCCGAACGTTACAGTCCGGGTTCGCTCAACACTAGTCACTGGTTCAAATCCCAACCATGACACAACCTGCCTGGAGTTTGCATGTTCTCCCTGTGCCTGCGTGGGTTCCCTCCGGGGCCTTCGGTTTCCTCTCACACTCCAAAGACATGCTGGGAGGTTAATTGGATCCTGTCTAAACTGGCCCTACTATGTGTATGAATGTGAGTTCAGGACCTTGGATTGTAATCTCCTTGAGGACAGGGACTGATGTGAATGTGCAATGTATATGTAAATCGCTGCGTAAATTGACGGCGCTATATAAGTACCTGAAATAAATAAAATAAAAAATTTAGATCGGTTATACTAGATGAACTTGAGTCTTATTTCAACCTAACTATGTAAGTGGACACTGCAAAGAGGTTGAATAGCCGTGGTGGGACATTGAAGATGACAGCAATTGTCAATTTTGAAATATCTCAACTAACATTTGGTAGTAATGTATTACATTTTTTTGTATTTGTACTTTATTTTTAAAATTTGAATCATTTTACTTTTTTTTTTAATGAATAGTTTGGGCCATATTTAAAGCATGGCACGTATTCCTTTACATCATCAGAAGTGTTATCATTCTTTTACTTTATTATAATAATGAAAATGGCAGTAATGTAAAACATCTTTCTGTATGATTTTTGTTGTTTTTAATTTGCATTATTTTTCATTGTTTTTTTTAAATTATGTATACTTTAAACCATTATGACTTTAAATCATGGCACACATTCCTTAACTCTATAATCAGAAGTCGTATAAAATTATACAGTATCATCAATATTTTTCTGCAGAATTTCAGATGATTTTGTGATGATTGAGATATGTTTTAGATTTATTTATGGTCGTGGCCCTCTGACCGAAGATAGATGTGGATCACATAAACACGCAACAAGACGTACAACATAAATAGACCTGAGGTGTGCCTTGGTCATCTGGTCAGTATGCCAAGCAAAGGGGGCATACCCTATATAAGTAATGGGTAATGAAGAATGTGCTGAGAAATGCCCTGAAAAAAGGGGATGGGAGGGGGGGTATCATGCACTGGAACCGACAAAGAGCATGGGGAGTGAGGTGCTTAAATACCCTCCGGGCTCCTCCCATAAATTCAGGCCACCATACTGGCCTTCCTATTTATTGTGACCTAGTGCTATTTCACACCAGATGCAGTTCCGTGTACTTTTTTTATGCACTAAAAATGCATGCACGGTGTTTTCCATGTATTCCAATGGCTGTAGTTCACACCAGTGCAGTCAGTTTCCAGTCAGTTTACGGTGCAAAATACTGGAACTGTACTGGAACATAGCAAATTGTATAAAAACGCACTGGAACTACGTGTGGTGTGAACACAATTTGCTATGTTCCAAATTACCGCCCGATCTCATTACTCAATACAGATATTAAGATCTATGCCAAAATCTTAGCAATAAGACTATCCCCTATTATACCGGACTTGGTCCACAGAGACCAGGTCGGCTTCGTCACAGGACGGCAAACTTCCGACGGGACTAGGCGCTTCATTGACCTCATTCAGTGGTCTGAACATCACAGAACGCCTTCTCTGCTCCTATCACTGGGTGCAGAGAAGGCGTTAGATTGCGTATATTGGTGGTATCTCTCCCTGGTATTGTCAAAATTCGGCTTTTAAGGACGAATCCTTCATTCCATACTAAGTCTCTGCACGACGCCTTCAGCCAGAGTCTGGGCCAAGGGTGCGATCTCGGACCCATTCCCCATTTCCAATGGCACCAAGCAGGGCTGCCCCTGTCACCCCTGATATTTGCCCTTGCAATAGAACCGCTGCCACAGGCCATTTGTATGTCCTCACATATCAAAGGAATAACCACGGGCTCCACAGAACATAAAATCGGACTGTACGCTGATGATGTTATAATCTCCCTCACAGACCCACTAGCCTCACTTCCCCCGATTTTGCACCTCCTTCAAAAATGTATCCCTGTACAAACTTAACTACTCCAAATCGTCCATGTTAGGCATATCCCTAACACAACCTCTTAAGCACCAAATCTCGGCTTGTGCTCCCTTCACCTGGGCTCCCAACTCATCTCTCACGTATTTAGGTATACAACTAACCACGCCTTCCTCCAAACTGCTTCAGACCAACCTGCAAATACTGCTCAGCAAAATCAAACAAATCTCTCAGGACCTACAAAAAACAGCATCCTCGTGGGCGGGCCGGATGGCTCTGGTAAAAATGTCTATCCTGCCTCACATCCTCTATTTCTTTCAAGCCTTACCGATACATCTGATCTCAAGAAACTCCAGGCTATCCTAAATCTATGCATCTGGAAGAATAATCGCCCCCGCATTCATCACAAACTCCTCTGCACACCTACCAAATACACCAGCATGAGCGTCCCCAATGTCTCACTTTATTATAAAGCCACTTTCTTGGATCAAGCCAAGACTTGGTGGAACCCGAAAATACAACCTACGTGGCTCCAAATCGAGCAGGCATCCATGGGCACCTCCCCAAAAAGTCTCCTAGGTGCCACTATGCTACACTCCCCTCCCCACAAGTTATTTCTGGACCCGGTCACAGCCACCGTAAAGGTGTGGAACTCCATACTTCAACCAACCAAGGGCATGAATCCCTCACTTCTCTCACACATACCACTGACGACCCTGGAGCTACTCATTCCAAATACCTCCTTTGCCACATGGGTAAAAGCAGGTATAAAGCATCTCGACCTTCTCTTCACAAACAATGTCTTAAAAAGCTACCAGCTGCTATGCAAACAATTTCCACTCAGCCCCAAACAATTTTACATGTATCTCCAAATAAGATCCGTTCTCCACAGATTGAAATTCTCTAATGAGTCTTTCGTATCCAACCTGACTTTGTTTTACTTCAACGCCCAACCCTCTGCAAAAGGCGTTTCAGGTATATATAAACTTCTACTCAGCCCTCTGTCCACAATTAAATCGACATCCATGCTCCGCTGGGAAGACTGGTTACAACAGACCTATACCGCTAAGCAGTGGCATACGGCCTTAAATAGTACCCAAAATACCTCCCACTGCATTTCCCACTGGGAAACTGCAAACAAGATCTTCCACAACTGGTACCTTACTCTGGCCAAACTGGCCCGCATCTACCCGACAGTGTCCCCCCTCTGCTGGAGACAATGTGGACATACAGGCTCTTTACTGCATATCTGGTGGTCTTGCCCCAAATTGAACAATTTCTGGTCCACCCTCTTGACCTTTGTCTCCCAACTCACAAACTGCCGAATCAAATTGACACCTCAAATGGTGCTACTATCTTTGGATTCCTCTTCCTGTCACCCCAAGACCAACACCCTCACCAACCATGTTTTCATAGCAGCCCGCTTGGCCCTTGCCAGGAAATGGAAGACCTCTACTCCACCCTCTCTGGAAGAAATTATCGTGATCCTTAATGACAACTGCCATCTGGAGTACGCCTTTGCCAAAGCCCACCTCACAGTCTCGGCTTTCCTGGAACAATGGAACCCGTTGCTCCATTACCCTAAGGGACCTGGAGCCACCTTGTGACTACCCCACCACAGCACACACCTTATGGGCTCACCCCCCAATAAGAACCACCTTTATGATCCCATCCGCAACCCCCTCAGTACACCTTCTCCCCCCTGATGTAAGAACATGTAATTGATAACAGCATTGTATTGTTACCACGACCCCCCACTACATCTGGTGTGAACTAGCACTGAGTGCAGAAAAAAAGTTTTCCGCAGTCTTTCGTATATGATATTTCCCATGCAAAAATCATACGAAAAAGGTACACATTAAACGAAAACTTGTTCTGTTCACTTACCAGAAAAATATTAAACTTTGTTCCTGCAAATTTCCGTTTGCAAAGTCGGAATCGGATGTCAAAAGGGGCAGACTGGATGGACTACTCAGTCTTTTTCTGCCGTCACTTTTCTATGTTTCTAACCCTAGATGTAACCTCTACTGCACATGTCTTGACTACTGCTTTGTAACATAAACTGTCTATAAGCAACTATGTGACTGAAACTGGCGTATTTGATCTCTGTAACTTATATTCACCTGTAATTTGTATTTACCTAAATAAAAATCTCAAGTTAAAAAAAAAAAAAAAATTGCTATGTTCCAGTACAGTTCTGTGCAGAAAAAATGCAGCATGCTCTACATTTTTTATGCACCGGAAACTGACTGCACTGATGTGAACTAGTCATTGTAATACATGGAAAACACTGTGCGAGCATTTTTAGGGCCAGTTCACAACACAAAAATGCACTCCGGATACGTTCCGGATCAGTTTTTGCTTACAGTTCACACCACATGCAGTTCCAGTGAGTTTTTGATAAAATTTGCTATGTTCCAGTACAGTTCTGTGCAGAAAAAATGCAGCATGCTCTACTTTTTTTCTGCACCGCAAACTGACCAGAAACCGACTGCACTGGTGTGAAGTAGAGCCATTGGAACACATGGAAAACACTGTGCATGCATTTTAGTGCAGAAAAAAAGCACACGGAACTGCATCTGGTGTGAACTAGCACTGAGTGCAGAAAAAAAGTTTTCCGCAGTCTTTCGTATATGATATTTCCCATGCAAAAATCATACGAAAAAGGTACACATTAAACGAAAACTTGTTCTGTTCACTTACCAGAAAAATATTAAACTTTGTTCCTGCAAATTTCCGTTTGCAAAGTCGGAATCGGATGTCAAAAGGGGCAGACTGGATGGACTACTCAGTCTTTTTCTGCCGTCACTTTTCTATGTTTCTAACCCTAGATGTAACCTCTACTGCACATGTCTTGACTACTGCTTTGTAACATAAACTGTCTATAAGCAACTATGTGACTGAAACTGGCGTATTTGATCTCTGTAACTTATATTCACCTGTAATTTGTATTTACCTAAATAAAAATCTCAAGTTAAAAAAAAAAAAAAAATTGCTATGTTCCAGTACAGTTCTGTGCAGAAAAAATGCAGCATGCTCTACATTTTTTATGCACCGGAAACTGACTGCACTGATGTGAACTAGTCATTGTAATACATGGAAAACACTGTGCGAGCATTTTTAGGGCCAGTTCACAACACAAAAATGCACTCCGGATACGTTCCGGATCAGTTTTTGCTTACAGTTCACACCACATGCAGTTCCAGTGAGTTTTTGATAAAATTTGCTATGTTCCAGTACAGTTCTGTGCAGAAAAAATGCAGCATGCTCTACTTTTTTTCTGCACCGCAAACTGACCAGAAACCGACTGCACTGGTGTGAAGTAGAGCCATTGGAACACATGGAAAACACTGTGCATGCATTTTAGTGCAGAAAAAAAGCACACGGAACTGCATCTGGTGTGAACTAGCACTGAGTGCAGAAAAAAAGTTTTCCGCAGTCTTTCGTATATGATATTTCCCATGCAAAAATCATACGAAAAAGGTACACATTAAACGAAAACTTGTTCTGTTCACTTACCAGAAAAATATTAAACTTTGTTCCTGCAAATTTCCGTTTGCAAAGTCGGAATCGGATGTCAAAAGTTGTGTACACACTATACAAAAATCGAACGATTGTGCCTCGTACGGAATATTTCTTACGATTTTCTCATAGTGTGTATGGGGCTTTAATAGGCATGTAGGGCCCAGTGAAAAGAGCCACACCATGCAGTTGAGGGCAGAGCATCTGAAACGCCCACGGGTGTGCAAAATGGCAAATGCTGAAGATTATCCCCTGAAGACAGTTGAGTTTGTCAGCACAGGTTGCTGGGCAGGTATGTATTAGTGCTTTCCTTTAAGAGCTGGCTTTGTTTTTCCTTTGTTTAAATAGCGAGATAATTACCAGCTGTTTATGAGTTTAAATCCTTCCAAGGTCCGAATTGAAAAATATTAACATTTTTGCACATCAAATTTAGAGTGATCTGTGTGTTAATGCCATTATTTAGACTTGCAAATTACTATATTTAATTTACTGCATGTGAAACCAAGGATGTCTTGAACGTCTTTATTTAGAATGCTCTGTATTTAAAGAGAGCACAAGTGAAGGAACGGTGGAGGGGATAGGTTACCTGTTTTTTTTTTCCCTGATTGTAAGTAAAATACATAACCAGATAAAAATGTTTAAAAAAAGCATTACTGTAAATACTATGTTAAGGTTGTCACAGTGCACATGAATGTGTCCATCTTTATAAGTCCATTTGGGGCACACAGTGTACATTTTTATTAACCTAAATATCATATAGGGAAGGGTAATATGTTTAAAATCACAGATCTTTACAAACCTATAACTAGAGATGAAGGAAATGATCTACTTGAATGCAATCCACAGTGATCAGATGTTCTCTACAAAATAACAACTAACTTTACAGTGTAAAGTCTAGCAGTGGCGGCCGCTCATGTAGGGAGCAGGGCGCGCCCCCCTGCTCTACATGCAGAGCGACGGATGCATGAATTTCAAATGTTTCTTTTTTCTTTTTTTGAAGCACATGATTAGAACCTGAGGCTCTAATTGGCTAAAAAAAAGAGTTGACTCGGCACGCAGAGCACTGCACTGCAATGCCTTCCCCTTTCTCCTCCTGGCTAATCAGGAAGCAGGTCCTGAGACCTGATTGGTCAGGAGTCCTAAGACCCGATTGGCCACTAGTCCTAAGTCCTGATTGGCCGGGAGGAGAAGCGACCACCGAGACTTGAGAGGAGACGCAGGAGGGGAAGCCGTTGAAGCCTCGACCTAGATGGGGTAAGTGCGGGGCTGGCGGGGGCCTGACAGGCGAGCAATAAGGCGATAGAGCGATGGGGGGAAGCCCCAGGGATAGAGGGGATTGGGGCATGTTGGGCTGGCTAACTGGGTGGGCTGCGGGCTGCCCCCCCCCAAGAGAATTGAGTGCCAGCCGCCACTCTAGTCAAGGAGGACTAGTTAAATCATCCTGCTGCTTTGGAATCCTTTCCAATTGACTCATTGCTCCCAGAGCATGCCATGGGTCCACTTCTACCTTCTTTCCCTGCTGGAAGACTTTACTAGGTCCAAACATAAAACTGGAAAATGGGAGGGAAATCCCAATGTAAATAATCCCCCTGGACTTTAAAGGCAGATGTGGTGATCAAGGTAGTTACAAAAAAGAACAAGAGAAATAAGGTAAAAAGTTGTAGATTTTATTCATACACAAATACATAAAAGCAAAGTGATCGAGAAAATTGGCACATATTCGTCACTTTACAAAAATAAAGACAGAATGCGAAATAACACAAATAAAGTTACAAATTACAAATATAAATTCAGGGTACCACAATCAACAGCATAGAGAAGGTTGGACTCGATGCATTTGGGATTTGCACACTCAGATGACCACTGTTGACAGCAGGGTCCAGGGGCAATATCACAAATGTCCCAACATGTTTCGGTTAGTCCTTCTTCAGGGGATAATGAGCATCAAGTACAACAAAAATGTGCTGTCTGTAGAAAATTAAATGATACATGACATAAATATATATTGAATAACCATTTGTGAAAAAGTAAACTTAGTAAATAAGCGCCCACCAGAGAAGGTGAGTATGCCACTTACATATATGCTGGAGGCACCCAACAAACCAAAAAAGATGTCAGCCCATGGGAATCTGAAAATCAGGTCCAGACGACCGCTGGGAGTATGGACCCCGGGAGGGGAAGCATGGAGTGTTGTGCGACCACAAGGGGCCCAAGGTGGCTGTGCCGGCCAAAACACACTGGAGGTGTGGATTACACCGGATAAAAGGAATATATACATATGTGTAAAGATGTAAGATATATAACACTAGTAAAAATTGAGAAGTATATGTGAATGGTAGCGGGCCTTAGGTTGTGCCGGACAGTGCCAAATTAAACAAATAATGATTGAAACACAGTGCTGTGAGGCGGTAGGTGCAGATGTTATATACCAAACACCGCTTGTTATATTGGAGCAAGTTTATATACCAAAACACAGCTTGTTATATTGAAGCAAGTATGCAGGGTGTACCAGCCACATACTGGCTGTAAGAAAGTTATAGGCACATAAGGCATGAGTAAGGAGGCTAAAGATTGTAGTAATCATGGCGTCGTATTACCTGGTCCGTGCGGTCGGTGCAAGTAAGGGCTGCATGACGACGGCTGAATACTGACCTGGCTATAAAGGGCGTAAGTGTCTACGGCAGCCAATCCGGGAGGACACTGACAGGTGCTGGTCATTCATGTAATGCGGGCAAATGAGTCCGCATACCGAACGCCATGGGTCCCTCCGGAGCGAGAGGCGCACAGCGTAGCCCCGCCCGGCGGGGCGGGATGACGTCACGCATCGGACCTCCGCCGGCGGGTGTGCCCAAGCAGATGGATGTCCGCCAGGACAAAAAGCTCGCTCCGACAAGGAGCAGCCGAGGCGGTTGGGAAACCAGGATGGCAGGCTCCAGTGGAGCCTACCCGCCGGGTGGCGCACAATGCCCCCATGCCGGGGAATACATACGACCCCCAGCGGTGGATGGTGTGAGTGGGCAAAGGGAGAAAATAAGGTGTGGATCCAAAGGTCCAAACATAAGTATCTAAGTCTTAATGTAGTGCATCCATGGCTTACTGTGTTGGGTTGGCTTTGAGGGAATAGGCAACATTTCTTGCTTTATAGTGTTTTGCGTATATAGGAGTAATTGGCAGTTACTACAAAATTAATAATTCTCCAAAGTCACCTTCAAGCAATAAGGCACTTGTAGTAACAGTCAACAGTACAACACAAGAATGGGGTTTACATACAGGGGGTTGTGATAGACTTTCTTAATTAAGCAGAGATGCTTCCTTGTTCCAACAGGAATCTGAAAAGATAATATAATCACAGCAGAGGGAGCTGTCCTAAAATTGCTGCTATGTGCAGTGCTTTGCAGTGTTCTAGGGCATGGACTATGGGGTCTGCAACCTCTTCTTCCCACCGCTGTCCTCTCCAGAGATGGCCTATCTAGAGCTAGTGCTATCCTTACTTGATAGGAACCTGTCCCTATCTCTAGGCTTAACCTGTCCTAAGAAATGGGGGAGTTGTCCTTATCTTTACTTCCCACACTGTGGGCACACCCAATGACGCAAGCAGGGGATATATCCTAAATGGTTACCAAAAGCTTGATAGAACTCTGTGTCCACTTAAATACAGGCTGTCCCAAACTGGCACCCAGAGCCCATGCTAGAGGATATATGAGTCCTATGTTATGCCAGGCTCACCAAGCACCAGTAGCAAGCAATGGTCAAATGACTGATTTGCTGCAATGACCAGGAGGGGATTGAGTGATCCTGCATCAGTCTCCGCTCTGCTAGCTGGACAGAGCAGTGGCAGCATTCCTCGGCTAGCAGCTCCTACCTCATCCACCTGCCTATGCATCCATAAGGCCATGTGCTATATGCTTTATATTATTTCATTAATTAAAGGCCAACAAAGAAGGTTGGGTGCAATTTTGATGATAAGATGTCTAGATGACCTGCAAAGGGGAGGTCATTGGTTGAGATTGACCAGATTTTATGAGAACTTACTCCTCAGCACTCATTAGGCAGGCTGCATATTGCACACAAATCAGCATAAGCTGCCTTTTCAGCTGCAGAAAAGACTTGAAAAATGTTGAATGCCACAAAGGGTTTTTCTTTCCCCCTGGGCTCAGAGCAACCTTTAATGCTGATATCATAGCAGTTCTGCTATTACTCGAATTGGTGTTACTTTATAACACTAGATTTTGGCTGTTCTTGCCCCTAGTTATGCATGCATTGTGTTTAAAGATTTATCTATTTATTTGCATTCCATTCTGTGTGTTTTGATAAGACTCATATGCAAATTTCCCTATTATTTTGTGAATGCAGACTCCAAACATAGTTTGTGCAGATTAATTATTTATTGCAAACTAAAACATGTTTTCGCTGTGAGATTTTAGAAACTTGTTTATTTCTTGTTATGCTTAATTAAGATTACATAATAAATATCCGTCTGATATTTTAGAAAAATATGGTTTTTCGTTTTACTTACTTATGTTATTAACCATCTCCTGTCCGCCTTATTGTCAATTGACGGGAGGGCGGAAGCTCTCTCCTTCTTATATGAAGTCATCCCACTCTCGCTGCACTTGTGCGCCCAAGAGGGGGCACAGCGTGGCGATCAGTGGTGCGCTCTTTCACTGGGACACGGCACATCACAGATCTCAGTAAAGAGCCGATGTTGAGGCCGATACCCATGTAATCAGCTGTGTCCAAACACCTTCACCAGCAGGGTACCTTTCGTGCGGAGCACGCTCATTAATGCCCGGTACCAGGGGGAGACTGCGGTCATGTGAACATTCTTACATTAAGGCAGTTCCGCAACTTAGAGATGAGCTTTCACCCATGGGCAGGAAAAATGCAGAGTTCCTCTGAAAAGTGCACCCCATGTCACTATACACTGTAAGTTGAGAGATGTGCATTAGGGGGGATGTGATGAGCCTGTGCCCACTTCACCAGTCCAGTGTACCTCTGTTACCTCACTCCCAGTAAAAGAATGTGGTCCAGCCGAGCACACAGTGCGGACTTCATACATGCTCCTATTAACTCCTTCACTCCTGTACCTCGTGACCAGGCCATGGATCTCTATAACACGGATTCTGATCTGTTTGCTATTGGAAACCCGACTGACCAGGGAGGGAGCCAGAACATTGACCACCTCGCTACCAAAGGACCTGTACTACCACCCTACTAGGTACCACGCCTAATGATTGGTTGCTTGGTATCTTGAACTTGTGCTCATTTATTCTTTGCAACTGCATTTCTCTTCCTTGTCTTTCCAAGTTAACCCAATTTGTAGTAGCTGCGCTTCATGCCCCTTGTGTTGTACATACCATAGCTCTTTAGATATGCCAGAACCCACAAGCAACCCTTTGAACAACTTCAGACCAGGCTTAGAACAGTTAATATAACTTTACTAGAGAAACCTCGACATTATAGTCCGATAGGAACAATTCCAATTCCTAACCCTAACTACAGTTGTGCAGCTGCCCAGGCATGCCTCCATGAGGTGATAGTCTATACTGGTAATCTCCATGGCTTGGATATCCTTCGGAAACCCTGATGCTTTCAGTGGACTGCAAGGTGCAACAGTCCCAATACCACGAGTCGAGAGCGGGAACATAATCGACCAAGACTCCTGGACCTCAGCCTTTTCCCTTTTTATACCATAGGTGGTCTGATTGGGACCAAAAAGCCCAGGAACTGAGCACACCCTTTCCCCCAGCTGCTAACTCACTGAACCAGCATTGGCACAAACTGCACATTATCTTGTAGGATATTTTGGTAAAATTGGGAATTCATTTTCCCCTTGATGATAGTAAGTGGTCCAGGCCCAGAGGTAGCAGAGCAAGCTCAAATCAGGATGTTTCCTCCACTATACTTCACCACTGGAATGATATTTTGATGTTGCCCTTTTTGCACCATGTATAGTACTGAGTATTCTTCCTGAAAAAATCAATTTTTATTTCATCAGTCCAAAAAACATGTTCCCAGTAGCGTTATGGTTGTGGATCGCAGCAATGTATTTGTTGGAAGGCAGTGGCTTCCTTCGTAGTGTTCTGCCATGGACACCCTGCCAGTTCAAATATTTATGTATGGCAGACTCATAAACAGGGATGTTTGCCAGTTCTAGTGATGTCTTCAAGCCTCTACCTGTTACTTGTTACTGTTACCTGTTACTGGGTTCTTCTTAACCTCATTGAGAATTCTGCATTGTGCCTTGGGAGTCAACTTGGCTGGACAGTTTTTTTTATCCAGCTGTATTTACTTCTATAACATCCAAGTGAAAGATAGAACATCAACATTCGCTAAGGTATATATGCAGCGCCTAGAATCACAAAGAAAGGTATACATGTGGTTTTAAAACAGATACGAGTCCATCTGTTTGGATGATAACTCTGAATTCATATAATCATGTAACAGTGTAATACTCTTCAGAAATCCGCAATGTAAAAAATGGATGTAGGCTTACCAGATGCTGGTAGTACATGCGCAGGGGTCAAATCCCAACCGGGTGGTTGCTCATCCGAATGGTAGATGGTGAAGAGACGGGGAATCCTATCCTGGTAGAGCGTATGGTGTCGCTGGGGGATCCCTCAATCCTGGTATTGCGCTAATCCTGGTGGAATACCCTCATCTCAGGATGGGCGCTGATGGGGAAGAGAATGACTCCAAATCCTCTCGTCTCACATCCAGGGGGTCATCCAATGTATATTGCAGATATACGGACAAGAAGAAAGCATCCACAATCGTGTGATATCGTTTTTAAAAGATTTATTTCGAATTGTAGATTAAAAATACTCACATTGCATAAATGAATCAAGAGCTCTTAAAAAATGACAGGAGAGATAGAGGAAACCAACGCGTTTCGGCTCACACCCCAGATGACGGCTTGTGAGCCGAAACGCGTCGGTTTCCCCTTCTTCAGAATTGCTGTATGTCTCTTTGATAGTCTCTCTGACCAGTTTCCTCCTAGCTCTTTCATCCAGTTTGGAGCGACATCCTGATCCAAGAAGGGTCTCTACCTTCCTCTTCTTAATAAAAGGGCTACACTGTGCTTCTAGGCATGTGACATTTTTTTTGTATCCATCTCCTGACTTGTACCTGTCCACAACTTTAGACAGTGCCTTGCCACCCACAGTTGATTGTTTGCTTCAGTTGCACCACCAGGGATTGAAATGCTCCAGGACGGCTCTTTTCATGTTGAGCTAATCAAAATGGCCACAACTGATCACAGTTGAAAGTCAAATAGCTTTGTGTGCTATTGAAAAGGTGATTGGCTACATCTGATTGAGTTTACAAGTCATTTTTAGGAGGGGGTGATCCTTTTGCCAACGGTGATTCTGTTTTTGAATTTTTTTCTGACATGCTGGTGTTATATCTTTCACTTGGATGTCATAAGTTTCACTGAGTAAATACAGCTGGAGAAAACCTAAACTGTGTCTGTCTTCATGTCAGGCTGCAAAGAAACAAAATGTGATTATTTTAAAGAGGAGGTGATTATTTCTTATACCCACTGTGTATATTTTACAGTGTCTGTAATTATAACACGGGCAATATTTATGTTAACAACTATGCTTTCATGTAAATATAGAATTAAATACATTTAGAAAAGAACAAGAATAGTTGCTTCTGGTAACAAATTACAAACTTATTTTGCTAGGGGCGGATACTGTAGAGGTGGGCAGGCGCTATCTCCTGGAGTGGTGGCCGGGTCTTCTGGAGTAGGAGAGCAATGGGGGGAAAGGAAGGAGGGGTGTTTTTACTCAGGTGCTGAGGATGCAGAGAACTTCCTCACTCTACTAGCAGTTTTCACTCCCTGCAGGATGGATACCAGGAAGTCATGAAGGAGTTTTGTATAGAAGAGACTGGAAAAGGAGGTGAAGCCTGCCTTAGAAATAGGGGAAGCTTTTTCATTTCTGCACAGCAGGCACATTGTTATTATATTGCTTCATAGGCAAGCTGTACTTTATAAAAAAAAAGTTAACTTAGCCTTTAAGGGCCTGTTTTAATGGGCATGTAGCATTGGGCAAATGCAGTATGTTTTAGGTGCATTCAGCTTGCATTTGTTATTGTTTTAAAAATGCTTCAGTGATCATCCAGTGTTTACTGACAGATGTGTCTGACCAGTAATGGCACAAACAAAAACCCTGAGACTAATTTCTGTTGTTGAAAAGGGGTTACTGACCATAACAATTTGCATTTTATTATCAAATAAGTCTATATGTATTCACCTCATCATAAATACATATGAGATATACATATAACATTGCTAGTCTTCAAGTTTTTAAAGCCCTAAAAAAAAATCCCTACAGCTTTAGCCACATTGCTGACCTGCAATGAAGTATGTCCTATGATGTGGCAAAAAAAAGAAGTAAAAGGAAGGCGCTCTTCGTCCTACACTCTAATAACCACCACTGACAATGAATCCAACTCTTATAATTCATTTAGTGTATCTGCCCCTTTAAGTGCAATAGTGAACACATAAGCAATTATGAGAAAGATAACCGGCACTTCACAGTTCACAACTCCAAGATAGTACGAACAATAGTGTAAACATATATGCTAATTAGTGCCAAATATTATAATATTTAAAGTGGAAGTAAACCCTCCTATCATTTTCAGCCAAGGAAGTTGCCATCTTGACCTCTTGTCACGTACCTGGCTGTGGAGTCTGTCTTGTGCAGGAAGCAACCACTCTTGTGGCCCTGGTTCGAGGGTCCCCGGTAGATCAGACAGGGAGCCCAGGAGCTCAGGGGGGCACGAGGGCTGGACAGGATCCCTGGTGGTGATAAGGATGGTCCGGTGCAGCTCGTGCAGGTAGCAGAGGTCGTACAGGCCGGGTCGGTAACAGGCATGCAATGTTGTACAAAGGGTGCAGGCAAAGGGGTCGTCAGGTGCAGGCAGAAATCAACAAGGTCTAAGTCAAGCCGGGTCTCAGGATTAGATAAACAGGAGATCAGGACGCTCAGAAACACTCACACGCTGTAGAACGAACAGCATTTGCTACAGGAAGCAGGAAGTTTAAATAGGGCTGCTGCTGCTCCAGGAATTAGAGGAAAGCACAAGCAGATGCAATTAACCCTTAGCACAGTCTTCTAACACCTCTCTTTGATATTCAACTGCCATGATGCTGCACATGTGTTCAAATATGACACCAGCCATTGGATGGTTTGACAGTTTGGTTGAGAGCACAGTCAATGTGGCAGTTAGCATTCCGCCATGCCGGGAATGTAACTGTTTTTTGAAACTATTAAATCAATGAGTTTACTTCCGCTTTAAAATGTCCATATATATTGTGATTAAAAAAAATATTCTGTGTCCCCACACCAAAGTGAGTCCTGCTATAATTCTTACTCTTATTGTTCCTCCACACCAGACATGCAAATAGTTATCCACTACGTTGTGAAAAAATGCACACTCACCGGATAAAAAGGATCTCTTACAACAAAGTCAATATGCACTTTATGGGTATAGACAGTATAGATCAGTGATTCTCAAACTATGTGCCGTGGCACAGTAGTGTGCCGCAAAAGATTTGCAGGTGTGCCGTGGGCAAGGGCAGACCATCCGGGCACTCGGCCACTTCCAGCCCTGAGCTCAGGAACTGGGAGGCGCACTGGTGTCGGGCACTCGGGAAACCTTTCCCGCATCTCTTGCGGGGTGCCCGGGCTCTCTCATGCAGTGATCGGCCCTCTGTGGCAGCTGACACTGTCATCTCTCCCCCATGAGCCTGCACAGCACACAGACCACATTGAGGATCCTCCTCATGGGCTCCGATGTTCATAGAGAGGAGAAGGAGGAGCCAGGGAGGAGAGATCTCACACTGCAAGAGGCTCACTGATCTATCTGCTGAGGTCTGTGCATAGTTTATTATGGATAAAGGAGGGGGACACAATAACCAGGAAGGGGGGAGGGGTGCAGGTAATAGGGATACACACATGGAGAAGTGATGGGAGGAGGGGCAAGAGGATATGTGCTGGGGGTGCTTTCGGAGTACTTGTGCTAGTAGGGGGGGTGGTGTGGGGGGATTTTGAATCCG
>BLSH010422250.1:28469-59460 GCA_018402905.1 Glandirana rugosa
CCCCCCCCCCCCCCCCCCCCCCCCCCCCCCCCCCCCCCCCCCCCCCCCCCCCCCCCCCCCCCCCCCCCCCCCACTCCCAATTCATGTCCACAAATATAGAAATCTCCTGTTGTACAGTTGTATGGATAAATCTCTTCTCCAAGTCCCCTGTGTTCGGCGGGGACCAGGAGACAGGCAGCGGACTATTTCTTCATTTTCGGCCCGCGGATTAATCAGCCGTGGCGCTCCCGGCAGCTCCAGTGTATATTCATATAGAAGAGAGCGGCGCACACTGTTCGGATTAATCCACGGCGAGAAAATGAAGAAATAGTCCGCTGCCTGTCTCCTGGTCCCCGCCGAACACAGGGGACTTGGAGAAGAGGTTTATCCATACAACTGTACAACAGGAGATTGCTATATTTGTGGACATGAATTGGGAGTCCCCACCCGCTCTACCTCACTCCCCCCCAGTTTCCTCCAGCCCAGGCCAGTTGCCCAGCTGAGGTGCCCAGGAGGAAGGGATGTACCAGCAGTCCCATGCTCCCAGCTGGCGAGGAAGGCCCAGGACCCACCTGCAGGACAAGACAAACAGTGCACCCAGGACCCAGGTAGAAGAAGCTGGGGGGGGGCAACTAACAATGCTGCATTTGGAATGACACATTTGAGGGCCCCCCTGCTGCCCCCCCATTGACGGGCATGGGTGAGGCTGCGCTGATGGGCACTGATCAGGCTGGGCTAATGGGCACTGATCAGGCTGCGCTAATGGGCACTGGTGAGGCTGAGGCTGCATTGATGGGCACTGGTGAGGCTGCATTGATGGGCACTGGTGAGGCTGCACTGATGGGCACTGGTGAGGCTGCGCTAATGGGCACTGATCAGGCTGCGCTAATGGGCACTAGTGAGGCTGGCTGATGGGCACTGGGGAGGCTGCTCTGATGGACATTGGTTAGGCTGCATTGATGGGCACTGCTGTTGAGGCTAGACTGATGGACATTGGTTAGGCTGCATTGATGGGCACTGCTGTTGAGGCTACACTGATGGACACTGGTGAGGCTGTATTGTTGGGCACTGGTGAGGCTACGTTGATGGGCACTGATCAGGCTGCATTGATGGGCACTGGTGAGGCTGCGCTGATGAGCACTGATCAGGCTGCATTGATGGGCACTGGTGAGGCTACGCTGATGGGCACTGGTGAGGCCGCGCTGATGGGCATTGATCAGGCTGCATTGATGGGCACTGGTGAGGCTGCAGTCATTGCCATAGAAACATTTGTAAAGGGGGGGAGTTAGTAAGATGACCACATCCATGTGGGGGCGTCAGAAATATTTCTGCACTCAGGCATCTGTGACCCTAGGATCGGCCCTGTGAGGGGCATTGCTGGCGATTAGGGTTCACTAGTGTTGCCCTCTGAAGAGTGAACCAAGGTGGATCACCTTTCAGAGGATGTTTGACAGACGACAGAGGAGCATTATATTGCCTCCTCGCCCCCCCCCCAATTTAATCCCCAAAAATCTGCACCACCTTGCGTTTTTTTCGGGGGGGGGGGTGCCAGATATAGGATCCGCTCCGGGTGTCAAATGCTCTAGGTACGCCCCTGGGGACAGGTAATGCAGCATGCTGGGACTTTTACATGGTCTGTTTTGCCAAATAGCACTTAGAAGCACCATGAACAACCTCTTTACTTAAGACATGGCCAGGGGGTTCCTAGTTCTTTTTAACACAACTGATATCTTCTTCCCTGTGAATGAACAGGGATGGATAAACAATATGCCCTTTTAATATACACTACTGGCATTACAAAGTTAAATGAAAGCCCCTTAAGTAGTCCCTAAAATCAGAAAACTGTAGTTACTAGCCGTGGAGTAAAGCGGGTGCATTGTCTAAAACTACAGCAGTATTTCATTATTATTTGCACTTCATAAATAATCTTTAGCAACTTTAATTAATAAACTGACTGTCCTGTTATCAGCAGTTTTTTCTGCCGCTTCCTTTTGTTAAGCTTGCTTTTATGTTGGTGGAATATAATTTGAAAACAGATAAATATGCTGAGTGCAGCATTCCTATTTTCAAGCTATTTTATTGTCCAGCATTACAGAATAAGACCTGGACACTGCAATGACAGTACTTTTCTGGCTATAAATAAATGATGAAAGGTATAAGGTGACTTATCTGCGTTGCTGAGTGAAGTATGTATTCAGCTAGAGTACCTCCAATAGGTCCTACATGTTACACTAATCTCAAGCAAAAAACAACTGGAGAGTTCCCACAAACATAGCATAAGGGTTTGTATACACTGGTGGCAGCCTGCAGTGGATTGCCTTTCAGAGTGTAGAGGACCAGTGTTGCCAACCTACCAGATTGAAATTTACTGGCACAACATCCAAAATTTACTGGCACAGCCACGTTTTTACTGACATTTTACAAAAATTACAGTTTTCAGTGCAAATTTCAGTATTTAGGCTACAAGCAAGTACACTGTGCAAATAACAATGTGATTTAAGGTAGATAGCAAGGTAAAAAACACATATTTCTGTTATTTTCAATATAATAAGGGCAGATTATTTAGTCCATCAGTTTTGTCACCTATGTAAAATTGTAGAGATTTCCCCTTAATTTCTGTTCCATATCCACCACAGAAAGTGAGGTGAAATCCCTAGTAGCCACTAGGATCACCAGAATTTATGTCCCCACTTCTAAAGATTTCCTGTCTCCATCACCTCCTGTTTTTATCCCTCCAGTCTCCATCCCTCCATTACACCTTATCTCTATCACTCAATCCCCCCCCCCATCACTTCCTGTCACCGTCCCTCCATCTCCATCACACCATCCCCATCACCTCCTGTTTCCATTACACCATCCTTCCATTACCTCCTGCCACTCATCCAATGCACACTGCACTCATACAGTGCACACTCACACTAAGAGAGAGAGCCTCCTGCAGCCTGGCTCGCGGCTGTCTACCAGAGAGAGCAGAGACAGTGTGGGTGTCAGTCCCACACTCACTGTCCCGACTCTTTTTGGCTGGATTGAAGAGGAAGCTACTGCACTCACCACTGTCACCAGGAGGGCTGCAGGGTCAGCCAGAGCAGGGAGGCAGGAAGGAATCAGGAGGATCCATCCATCTGGAGCGTTTGCTCCGGTAAGGTGCTGGCTGGCGGTGGTATGGCGGGAAAATGCAGTAACCTCATTTGAGGGCAGATGGGCTGGGCAGAGGCACTAGCTGGCAGCAGGAGGAGTGGTCATCCAACTCGTCTCAGGGTCAGGATCGGATCTTCCAGCTCGCCACTCGAGGATTTCCGTAATTGCACATGCGCAGATCTGACCGGAGTCGATGGCCGCCGTTTTTACTGGCACTTTTCGGCCGCTACGGACTTTTACGGACACCCAAAAACGGCACAGTTTTTACGGGCTGTCCGTAAATTTACGGGCGGTTGGCAACACTGTAGAGGACAGGTGGCTGGACTTTTAAAGGTCGGGCGCTGCGTGGCCCAATTCTCTTGCATAGATAAGGTTAGGCAGTGGTACAGCCTGCCAAATGCAATGGGGTTACAAATTTACATAGCATCATGGCTGCAGCATGTGTACAATCCCCTCAAACCACTGTGTTCGATTTAGGGGGCAGTCGGGGGGGAGGGGGCAGTAAAACTGTATACATGAACGAGCCCTTATATGACGTTTCATTGCAGGACCTAAGGTCTCAATATTTGTGTAGCCATGTGCTCCCTTGAGAGTGGCTGGTATTAGTGGTTCACCTTATAGCTGATCTCAATTACACCATATTTCATACATTCGGAGACACTGACCATGCTGGTCCTTGTTTTTATTGTTTTATTTAGGGGAAATAACTTGGATGGGGATAAGGGATGACTGTGGGATGCCCAAAGAATTATAATGCATGAACGCCATATACACTCCTGTATATGCACACTTTCACTGCAGACTATCTCTCTGCAGACTGTTACTCCTCACAACTCTCCAGCACTTGACTTGCTGACCGTTTCTCCTACCATTCTCTCTCCAGCACTGAACTTAGTAAATCATCACTCCATTACTTCTCTCCAGCACTGAACTTAGTTTCCAGCTTGAAAGGAAATGTATCAAGTTTCTTTGTTCCTTTCTCTTCACCGTGGCTAGCACATGGTGAGGCCTGCTCTCAGCAAAACCTGTGGAACACCCATTACAGGCCAGGGATCACGGGCCCCTGAATGTGTAGCAAAAGCATTTGAGTGCTAGCCGGGCCTTTGATGGACTACAACTCCCAGCCCATCCCTCTTCCAGGTCCCACCGACCTGCTTTTACTCAGTGACTCTCCTTTCCCTGAACTGGCTCCCAAGGCTCCCACAGACTGTCCCTTATTCCTCTCCCAGCCTGCTCCAGCACTTTTTCTTGCAGTTCCCAGGGACCGTCACTCACCAAACCAGTGGATCACTTTAAAGTCTCTCACTGTATAGCACCTCCGCTGTTCTCCTGTTCCCTTGTGCGACACCAGGAATCACCACCACTCCTGGCTGCACCCGAACCTCCAGCCCTCAAGGTCACCCCCCCCCAGATGGGGGCGACCTCCCGGGTAGAGGCCTCCACAGCGCCTCTGCTATATCTCCAGACTTCCACCCGCCACTTCTCCCCCAGATTGGGTTGACTCAGAGTATTTAAGGAGGCCTGCCCCCTGCCAATCCTGCTTGGGGATTGGTCAGGGCTCCTTAGAACACTCTAGATGACTCCACCTATCTCCCAGCTCTCTGACCAGAAACCTTCCCCAGGTCTAGAAAGAAGTGGAAGGTGCTGGTGACGTCATCTGTCAAGTCCACTCAATCCTCCCTGAGCCTTTCCTCCCGGCCCAGATCAAAACATTCAGGCCTGCTCATACATTCAGGCCTGACTAAATTTTACCTCACCTAGCAAAGCCTTCTAGAAAAATGCACCTACACTATGGGAGAGCTACATTTGTAATATAACATGGATGCAGCGTGTATTATTCCACTCAGTAGGGTGAACCAACATTACTCAATAAGACAAAGAAATCAAGTGAGATGGTACGGGCCAGTTTTGTTCTTTTTTGTGTATTTTATTATTATATGATGTTATTTACAGGCCGGGGGTAACTGAGGACTGGACAGAGGCTGTAACTGTTACTGATGGGACCAAAGCCTTACCATAACACCCATTTCCTTACCAATCACTGGCTGTGCCTTCACATTTCCTACTGTATAAAACAAGGCATCTTTTTTCATCCTTCATTTTTGGTCTTTATTCTATTGATTAGGACTCTACAGGACATCTAAAACTTATTTTCAAAGCAAAGAAAAGATATATCAGATTTTGCTTGAAATTAAAGTGGATGTAAACCCTCACATATACCCAGTGAAGTGAACAGCCGCAGATGATATATGGGGATGAAACAAGTCTCCTTATATAAGTTTTACATGGTATATCTGCTGTCTTCACATTTACAGTCAGGTCCATAAATATTGGGACATCGACACAATTCAAATCTTTTTGGCTCTATACACCACCACAATGGATTTGAAATGAAACGAACAAAATGTGCTTTAACTGCAGACTTTCAGCTTTAATTTGAGGGTATTTACATCCAAATCAGGTGAACGGTGTAGGAATTACAACAGTTTGTATATGTGCCTCCCCCTTTTAAGATACCAAAAGTAATGGGACAGATTAACAATCATAAATCAAACTTTCAATTTTTAATACTTGGTTGCAAATCCTTTGCAGTCAATTACAGCCTGAAGTCTGGAACACATAGACATCACCAAACGCTGGGTTTCATCTTGTTTGTTTCATTTCAAATCCATTGTGGTGGTGTATAGAGCCAAAAAGATTAGAATTGTGTTGATGTCCCAATATTTATTTACCTGACTGTATATACTGTTTAGAAAGTGCACGTTCTTTTAGAATTTTCTCTTCCTGCTTTCACCTCTAGGAGGGGAATGGGGATCAATGCTAGACACTGTGAGACAGCTGATTGGAGGAAAGGCATACACCCCTTCCCCACACATGCAGAGGTTGCCTGTGTATAGTTTAGCAGCCTGCTAATCTATTTATAGCAACCTCCTCTGTTATTTATTTAGTGTGGTATACTGTTCTCTATCCAGTAGGGGGAAGCATTGTAACATATGTTCACTTCTCTATTGTTCTTGGTAGAGCTATATATCTTTAGACATCTATTGTTTGCTGTTTTTCCTGTTCCTGTATCCTTGTATGTGTGGTATTGCATTGAGTAAAGAAGTCCTGTAATACCTGTCCATGTCTAATACATTTTAAATACATAAAACTGGCGACGAGGATGGGATTTCAGTGAATGCACACTGCAGAAAACACAGGTAATCAGCTTGAGTGAAGAATCAGAACTTGTGTTTTTAGAGACACATCTATAAATATCTCCAGCATGGCTTCTGTGGGACACATGGAGGGATTTGACATGGCTATTCCATCCTCATGGGACTCTTATGCTGACAGGTTAGAGTTTTTCCTGGAAGCTAATAAGGTTGCTGAGGCTGTGCAAAAAAGAGCTGTGTTACTGAGTGTTATTGGATCTAAGAATTCTGATATTGCCCGCTCACTGATATCTCCTACTAAACCAAAAGACTGCTCATATGAGGACATACTGGCACTGTTAAAAAATAATTTTTCACCCACTGCATCTGAAACAGTGAGGCATTCCTATTTCAACAGACTAAGGCTGGGTTCACACCTATGCGAATTGGATGCGGCTTAAACCGCATCCAATTCGCAGAACACTTGAAAACACATTGTTTTCAATGTGTCCGGTTCACATAGGTGCTTTTTCTGTGCAGTGCGGTGCGAATTCCCAGCCCGTTGAGTTCAATGGGAGCGCATCTAACATGGAGACGCACTCCGCACTGAATGGGGATATTTTCCCCTGCTCATGGCCCCTCCCCATCTCTCCCCCCGCAGCTGCTGCGCTGTGGGAATGGACAGGAACCGCCGAACAGGGGCTCCGCCCCTTCCCGGCAGCAGACAGGCTGGAATTCGCACCAGACAGGTGTGAATCCAGCCTTAACCAACAACCAGGTGAGAGCATTGGAGAATATATTGTAGGACTGTGCAAGCTATCTAAAAATTGCAATTTTGGTGCCAGTTTAGAATTCTTGCTAAGGGACAGGCTAGTAAGTGGAGTACAAGATGAAGCACTGCAGAGGAGACTTCTAGCCAAATAGAACTTAACTTTTATTACTGCACAAGAGGAAGTGCTCGCCTATGAAGCTGCATACCTTCATACAAAAGAAATTCAATCTGCCTCCAGCAAATATAATTTACTGGATATAAATCGAGTGGCAAAGGTTAAATCATAGGACTTTCACATACAGACAGTCTGTCAGACTAAAGATCAGTCTACAAATGTGAATACAATACCAATAGCAGCACACTCCATTAACCACTTGCTGACCCGCTCATTGTAAAAAGACGGCCACAAGGTGGCCTCATTATTCTGGAAGGGCATACTATGACGTCCTCCCAGTGTTCCACTCCCGCGCGCCCCCTGGGGCACACACCAGGGAGTATCCGTGACCGCCGGGTCCAGGAGATCCGGCGCATGATGGAACGCAGTAAACGGCTGCTCGCAGCAGCCGTTTACCACGTGATCACTCCGTCGGATGACGGAGCGATCAGATGTAAACAAGCCGGCGTATGTCCAGCTTATCTCTACCCTCTCTGCACCGATCGGTGCAGTGTGAGAGGAGAGGAGGAGAGATCAGATGCAGCAGCACTGTAGGCAGAGGATCTGAAGTGCCCACAGTGCTGCTCCGTGACAGTACATCATCCATCCATCCATGCTCACCCATCCATCTTCATCTGTGCTCACCCATCCATCCTCATCCATGCGCACCCAACCATCCTCATCCATGCTCACACATCCATCCTCATCGGTGCTCACCCATCCATCCTCATCCGTTCTCACCCATCAATCCTCATCCGTGCTCAGCCATGCATCCGTGCTCAGCCATGTATCCGTGCTCAGCCATCCATCCGTGCTCAGCCATCCATCTGTGCTCACCCATCCATCCGTGCTCAGCCATGCATCCATGCTTAGCCACCCATCCGTGCTCAGCCATGCATCCGTACTCACCCATCCATCCGTGCTTAGCCATGCATTCATGCTCAGCCACCCATCCGTGATTAGCCATGCATCCGTGCTCACCCATCCATCCGCGCCCAGCCATGCATCTGTGCTCACCCATCCATCCTCATCCGTGCTCACCCGTCAATCCCCATCCATGCTCAGCCATGTATCCGTGCTCAGCCACGTATCTGTGCTCAGCCATCCATCCGTGCTCAGCCATCCATCCGTGCTCACCCATCCATCCGTGCTCAGCCATCCACCCATGCTCAGCCATGCATCCATGCTTAGCCACCCATCCGTGCTCAGCCATGCATCCGTACTCACCCATCCATCCGTGCTTAGCCATGCATTCGTGCTCAGCCACCCATCCGTGCTATGCCATGCATTCGTGCTCACCCATCCATCGGCGCTCAGCCATGCATCTGTGCTCAGCCATCCATCCGTGCTCAGGCATCCATCTGTGCTCAGTCATCCCCATCCATGCTCTGTCATCCCATCTGTGTGCAGCCATCCACATCCGTGCTCAGCCACCCCCATCCATGCTTAGTCATCCTCATCCGTGCTCAGTCATCCTCATCCGTGCTCAGTCATCCCCATCCGTGCTCAGTCATCCTCATCCGTGCTCAGTCATCCTCATCCATGCTCAGTCATCCCCATCCATGCTCAGCCATCCCCATTCGTGCTCAGCCATCCCCATCCGTGCTCAGTCATCCCCATCCATGCTCTGTCATCCCATCTGTGCTCTGCCACCCACATCCGTGCTCAGCCATCCCCATATATGCTCAGTCATCCTCATCTGTGCTCAGTCATCCTCATCCGTGCTCAGCCATGCATCCGTGCTCAGCCTTCCATCCGTTCTCACCCATCCATCCGGGCTCAGCTATCCATCCGTGCTCAGCCATGCATCCGTGCTCAGCCATGCATCAATGCTCAGCCACCCATCTGTACTCAGCCATGCATCCATACTCACCCATCCATCCGTGCTCAGCCGTGCATCGGTGCTCAGCCATCCACCCGTGCTCAGCCATGCATCCGTGCTCGGCCATCCATCTGTGCTCAGCCATCCATGTGTGCTCAGCCATCTATCTGTGCTCAGTCATCCCCATCCATGCTCAGTCATCCCCACCCATGCTCTGTCATCCCATCTGTGTGCAGACATCCACATCTGTGCTCAGCCACCCCCATCCATGGTGCCGGTACCAGAGAAGCCATGGGCCAGAATTTCCATGGACTTTATAGTAGAACTACCCCCCTCCGAAGGTTGTACGGCCATCTTTGTGGTGGTGGACCGACTGACAAAAATGGCCCATTTTGTGCCCTTAAAGGTTACACCCTCTGCCTTGGAGACCGCCTGGGTGTTCATTAAGGAGATTGTCCGGCTCCATGGAGTGCCCATTGATATTGTGTCCGACCGGGGGGTGCAATTCACCTCAAAGTTCTGGAAAGCACTGTGTGGTATCCTTAACATCAGACTTTCACTATCATCTGCTTACCACACCAGTCCAACGGACAAACGGAACGGACAAACCAAACCCTGGAACAGTACCTTCGCTGTTTCTCCTCATTTGTTCAGGATGACTGGGTATCCCTCCTGCCGATGGCAGAATTTGCCTATAATAACTCCTGCCATTCAACCACCAAACAAACCCCCTTCCTGGCCTTTCACCCTACCTTCTTGCCTGGCTTAGTCCCCGAATCCTCAGCTCTAAACACCGTGGACTTTTTCAACCACAATAACAAGTTTCCGCAAGACAGTATGAGTAAAGCTCAGGAGGACAGTAAGAGAGCTTTTGATAAAAGGAGAAAGGGGGAGCTAAGTTTGCAAACAGGAGACCGGGTATGGCTAGCAACAACCAACCTGAAGCTGGCATGCCCTTCAAGGAAGCTAGGTCCTAAATATGTGGGTCCATTCCCAGTAAAGAGGAAAATTAATGAGGTCTCTTATGAACTTTTGCTACCCGCATGTCTAAAAGTCCATCCAGTGTTCCATGTTTCTTTATTAAAGCCAGCGGTGCCGGACTCCTTCCCCAATCGCCAGACAGGACCACCTGAACCTATAATGGTTAACTGGGAAGAAGAATTTGAGGTAGAGGCTACATTGGACTGCAAGAAAAGGAGGGGTCAAACGCAGTACCTGAACAAAATCATTTATAGCGCAAAAAATAAAAAATCCAGCGGGGATTAAATACCACCAAAAGAAAGCTCTATTTGTGTGAAAAAGGACAAAAATTTCATATGGGTACAGTGTTGCATGACTATGTAATTGTCATTCAAAATGTGAGAGCATTGAAAGCTGAAAATTGGTCTGGTTAGGAAGGGGGTTTAAGTGCCCAGAGGTCAAGTGGTTAATGCGCCAATTGTTGTCCCGAATGATGAAACCTCTACTGGTGCTTATACAAATGACTATGTGTATAAAGTGAAAAACTCTTCATCATGACTGAAGATTTATACCAAGATTGTGTTACAAGACGATTCATGCAAAATGGAAGTAGATTCAGGGCATAGGCATGAGCAGGGGTTGTGCCAGGTGTGCCTAATCACTATGTGTGGTGCCGATTCCCCCTACTGCCTGCCCCCCTCCCCCTGTGTTGGCCCCCTACCTGCAGTGCTGCTGGCGATGGGGGATGTTTCAGGATGGAGAGGGGGAAGGGGCTAGAAAATATGTAATTTCCTGGTGACTTCCTTTTCTAAATAAACACAGTGAACACACTCACTCACTGTGTTCATTCATAACTGAAGCATAGGAAACTGTGTTTACTGTGCTTCAGATTGTGAATGAACAGGAAGCATGGAGCACTTCCCATTCATTCCCTGTTCTGTGCAGCTGAGGTTGCAGCAGTGGCAGCTGGTGCTCCATTTTTTTGGGGGGGGGGCAAACAATCCCCCAGCCCGCCAGTTCCACACTTACCCATCCAGGTCTTTGTGTTCCATCAGAATACTCCGAGTCTATGGTCTATGTCTTGAATGAGGTTGGCCGCCTGCCTCCAGTACGAGAGCTCCGTGTCAGGATCCACGCATGAAGTACCAGCGGCCTGAAAGCACCATGTCTGGGTGGGAGGGGATGTTCACGTTGGGTCACCTATTCTGATGGAACACCCGCTTCTCCTCCCAGCCAATCTGGTTCTAAGACCAGCCTCCTGTCCTGATTGGCCGGGAGAAGAAGCAAGAAGACAATAGCGAATATTTATTCACTAATGTCACAGGTGGGTGGGCTTGGGGCGTAGTGCTTTGCGCCCCAAGCCCAACATTTTGAAGCCAATTAGAGCCTCAGACTCTAATCCTGTGCTTCAAAAAAGAAAAAAAAAACTCATAGAAATCTATGTGTCTGGTACCACGCATGGAGATTAGAGTCCGGCGCATGGAGATTAGGGGGCAGAGCCCCTGCGCCCCTAATGGACCGGTCGTCGCGGGGTTGCAGAGAAAGGCATATGTGTTTGAGCTTTGGGGTGCACACCCTAATGCATAAGGCTGCACACACCTATGATTCAGGGTGTGCATATTCCTTGATTTCAGAAGAAACATTTACCTCATTATGGCCTCAAAATGCTCCTTCAATAGCACCCTGGGATATCCAGTTGGTAGACTACAACAAACAAGTTGTGGAAGTTAAGGGCGCTTGCTTTGTACCAGTGCAATATGGAAATTTCAGAGGATGAGTGTGCTTAATAATTACTAAGAGACAAAGAACAAGTTTGCTGGGTAGAGAGTGGTTTGAACCCCTTGGAATTTCATTATTGGGAGCTCATAATGTATCTCCACATACTCTACAGAATGTGATAGAGTACTTTAGTGCAGTTTTTGAAGCAGGCTTCGGCATGTATAAAGGCCCTCCTGTTTCTTTCAAATTAGACCCTACAGTAACCCCAATTCATATGAAACCGCGCAAAGTTGCATTAGCTCTCAGACCAAAAATTGATGCTGAGATTACACGTTTTGTAGAGCAAGGTATACTTGTAACACATCCTAAGTGGTGTACCCCAATAGTTCCAGTATTGAATCCAAATGGTGATGTTAGAATGTGTGCTGACTATAAATGTACAATTAACAAAGCACTGAAGGAACACCCCTATCAAATTCCAGCTGTACATGAAATTCTGACTACGTTAGCAAAAGGGAAGGCATTTGCTAAACTGGATATGGCACAAGCTTACCAGCAATTACCTGTGGATGACGACGCTGCGGATGCACAAACAATAATAACACACAAAGGAGCTTTCCAAGCAAAATGTTTGCAGTTTGGAGGGCCTTTCATCTAGACTTCCAGGTGTAGTACCTTATTTTGATGATGTTCTTATTGGAGCGGATTGCATTCAGTCTTTGGCTTCACAACTACAACTTGTTTTGAAACGTTTTCATGATGCTGTTCTCAAACATAGAAAAGAAAAGAGTGTTTTTGGGGTAAACAGCATGAATTTCCTTGTATACAGAATTGATGAACACGGAATTCACTGTTTTGCTTGCGTCTAGCAAGGTTACTTTGTGGTATAAGCAAGGAAGCTCAGACCTGTGCAGTGTATAAATGTGCTTTTAATGAACAAAAATGCTGTACATACAAAACTATTACAATATTAGGAATACTGTATAAGATTGACAGATATCTATAGCAAATTAACAGCCTAGCAAACAAACATAAAGTATGGTCTGTAACAGTAGAAATACACTTAAAAGCTACTTAACTCCAGATACTGTGTTTGTGATCACTGTTGACAACAATTCTCCTTGAGATCAGGCACCTTCTTGTTTGCTGATTACAGATTCTTCCTCCTGCTAAGTTGTTAATCCATGTTGAGTGAGCTTGTCCAGCTTATGCCTGGCAACCTTAATATAGCTCTGTTTGTTTACCATAACGATCGACTAACAGAAAAAATATCTTTGTAGTTCTCTATGGGAGATGCATTCTCAAATTATACCTCCAGATGGCACTCTGCCATCATACATGCCATAGGTAATAGATTTACTGTTTACTGTATCTATAGAACAATAGTTTCAAACAGTCAACATGTTGAATACAACAATGGTATCCAAGTTCCCATTGTATCCAACAGCATTTGTTTGAGAAGTATTCACTCAAGCCAAAACCTGACAGTTATCTGATTGCTATTCTATGAGTCTTATAGGAAAAATCTTTTTTTTATCAAAAGCAACACATTCATCCAACTGATTCTAAGGTTGAAGCGATCCATAAAGCTCTAGTCCCAACAGAGAAACAAGAGCTGCAAGCTTTCCCAGGGTTACTTTTAATTTTTACCATTCTTTTCTGCCTGACAAAGCCACTGTTGCTGAACCCCTGCACCATTTACTAAATAAAGATGTTCCATGGAAGCAAACTGACATTCATTCTACAGCTTTCAATGCTGCAAAAAAGCTGTTATCTTCTGACAGTGTACTTGTACACTATGATTTAAAAAAAACACTCACCCTTACCTGTGATGCTTCTCCATATGGCATTGGAGCTGTATTGAGTCATGTTTTGGAAACTGGTGTTGAGGCTCCTATTGCATTCCATTCAAGGACCTTGTCTAACATAGAGAGGAATTATGCTCAAATTGACAAGGAGGCTATTGTGTCCGGGATAAAAAAGGTTTCATGACTATTTGTATGGGTGGAGGTTTACCATTGTAACAGACCATAAGCCTTTGCTGGGTCTGTTCACCAGAAGTACTCCTACTCCTTAAATTTTTTTCCCCACAAATGCTCAGATGATCACTCATGCTGAATGCCTATGACTGTGATTTCGAATATCATCCTGGCAAGAATATCACTCGTGCTGATGGGTTAAACTGGCTGCTTTTGATTTCTCCTGATTTCCTTGTCCCTCTTGTGCCTGAGGTTCTCATGTTGGAATCCATTCCAAAGCCTCCGTTACATGCCAGAGACATTGCTGATATGACTGCTAAGGATCCCGTGCTGGCCCGTGTGCTCGACTGGGTGTGGAGGAGATGGCCCAAATCAAAAGTTAAAGAGAATTTCAAACCATTTTTAGTGCACCAACATGAACTGTCTGTCTATAAAGGTTGCATATTGTGGGAAAACAGAGTGGTAATTCCAAAGGCAGGACAAGCTCAAGTACTGCATGCTCTCCACAAAGGACATCCTTGAATAGTCCATATGAAAGCATTAGCCAGAAGTTATGTTTGGTGGCCTAAAATGGATGAAGTTATTGAGAAGTGGGTAAAGAAATATGTACCATGTCAATCCACCCATCATGCTCCACCTAAAGCCTCAGTACATCCCTGGGAAGTAACTAGGTCACCTTGGTCACGGTTGCATATAGATTTTGTGGGGCCTTTTCAAGGACAGATTTTTTTTAGTTGTCAGTTCCTTCTCAAAAAGGCTGGAATTTGTACCAGTTACATCAGTTTGTATCAGTTACATCCCCCACCTCAGCCACTGTCATAAGAGTTTTAAGGAGGCTGTTTGCTACACATGGGTTGCCAGATTACGATCGTGTCTGATAATGGAACAAGTTACAAGAAAAGCAAGAATTGCATTTTTTAAAAAGGATGCTAATGTATCTGTGAGGGTGCCTTACAGTGCTGTCTATGTCAAAAATATGCTGCTGGGCCTCTTTGGATACAAAGGTGTTCGTGGTTACAGGACCTTTGTCTTACAAAGTACAAATTACTGATGGCAGAATATTACGAAGGCACATTGATCAGACCCGAGAAAGAAGTGGTGAAATCGTACCTGCTGCTGATTCTAGTGGTACTGGGATTCAATTGATGCCAGATCATGGTGAACCATTGGTTGATACAGGTGCTATTCCTCCAGGAAATGTTGTTGCAGAGCCAGTTTCTCTCAGTCCCTCTGACACTGCACAAGAAGAAGGAGGGTCCCAGGGAATTGTCTCTAACAGTGGTCCTTAGGTGTCCAAGGAGAAATATTCACGCTCCCAGTTATCTCAAAGACTCTGAGGTCTAGGGGGAAGGAGTGTTATGTATTTAGTGTGTTATATTGTTTTCCATCCAGTAGGGGGAAGCATTCTAACATATGTTCTCTTCTCTATTGTTCTTGGTAGAGCTATATATCTTTAGACATCTATTGTTTGCTGTTTTTCCTGTTCCTCTATCCATGTATGCATGGTATTGCATTGAGTAAAGAAGTCCTGTAATGCCTGTCCATGTCTATGATGCAAATACATTTTAAATACATAAAAACCTCAGACACACACTTCTATCCTGGGTCTCAGAGAGCTTGTCAAAAGTTTTCAGGCTGATAACAGAGGAAGGGTGCAGGACAGAGCAATGAGACACAGGGCTTTGAAGAGAGATAAGAAACCTCTGCAGATAGATGTGTCCAGCTCAAATTTCATGAATCAGGTTTACATCCACTTTAATGTTCTTACTTTAATGTAACTGCTTCCTGCCTAGCCACTGTACAGATACATCCAGGTGAGACAAGCACTGCTCTGGAAGAATTTACTTATATACAGGGCTCAAAATTTAGGTGTGTGCCAGATACGGGGTGAAGTTACACAAACTTTGTAAAAGGGTCAAAAAGTACACATGACTTCTGGGTTTATGAAAGAATTGACAGCCAGCTGGAGCTCCCTGGAAGCTCAACCTATATGGGGAGAAGTGTAAAAGTTGTATTGGACCGCTCCTATTCCATCAGAGATACCACCTCTATGTGAACAACGTTTATACCAGTCTTTTCCACCACCAGCGTAATCTGAGGCAGCAGACAGGATCAGGAATCAGAAGGAACATCAGCCAGGCAAGCCTTCAACACGAACACAGCAGAGAGTCTCTTGATATGTTTGACCAAGGCGAAGGCACTGAAGGAATGAACCAGGCATTTTAAATAGCCAGAAGGGGCTGGCTGTGGCTGGACTTGATAAGCAGGAAATGATCACCAGGTGAGCCACTGTAGAATGCTGGCAAGTAACCGACAGCTGAGCAACCTAGCACTGAGAAGGTAGAGCTGAGAACCCAGCCCTGACAGTACTCCCTCCTCAACGACCCCTCCCCCTTGGAGGGCCACCAGGTTTGAGGGACAAATGAGTTAACATGGATGGTTGGAAACCATAATTCGCCATAAACAGAGACAATCAGGAAGCGGTATTGACGGCACTATTGTGAGCAAACTCTGCCCAAGGTAGGAGGCCTGACCAGTTCTTATGGTGGTCAGAAATATAGCAATGCAGAAATTGCTCCAAGGTTTCGTTGGCTCGTCCCGAGGCCCCATTGGTCTGCAGGTGATACATAGAGGAGAAAGAAAGCTATATTCCTAACTGTGCACAAAAGGCTCGCCAAAACCTGGAGACAAATTGGCACCCCTGTCAGAGATGATAACTTTGGGTGGCCCGTGTAACCGAAAGATCTCCTGAGAAAAAATGGGTGCCAGTTCTTTGGATGGGGCAACTTCTTTAGTGGAATACAGAGAACCAGTCAACCACCATAAGAATACCTGTGTTGCCCTAGGAGTTGGGTAACTCCACAATAAAATCCATAGACAGGTGGGTCCAAGGCCTCTCTCCATTGGGTATGGGTTGAAGGAGGCCCATTGGTAGGTGTTGTGGTGTCTTACTCTGAGCACACACGGAACAAGTGGCTACGAAGGTGGTTACATCAGCACAGAGATGAATTGTTGAGAAATAGCGCAAATGAGTTGAATCTTCCCTGGGTGGCCAGCTGCCTTTGGATAATGGTAAGTCTGGAGCAAAGCAGTGAGGAGATTCTCAGGGACAAAGCAGCGGTCACCAGGTTTCTCGGGAGGAGAATGGATCTGAGCGGCAAGAATTACGTCACCCAAACGTGAACTGAGACTAGTACATACAGTAGCCAGATTATGATAGGAAGGTATCACAGGAGCAGGAACCGACTCCATCTTGGAAGCGGAGGAAAACTGTTGCGACAATGCATCAGCCCTTACATTCTTAGTACCAGGTAAAAATGAGAATTGAAGCTTGACAGAAAAAGAGCCCATCTCGCCCTTCTGGGAGATAAGTGTTTTGCTTCAGACAAGAAAGTGAGATTCTTATGGTCAGTCAAAATGAGGACCAGCATAGTGGTTCCTTTGAGGAGATGCCTCCATTGTTTAAGAGCTAAAATGATATATAACAATTCTCTGTCCCCAATCTTGTAATTGCATTCTGCAGGAGACAATTTCTTAGTAGCCACAAGGATGCATAGTGCTTTCAGAGGTAGGACGTTGAGACAGAAGGGCACATACACCAGACTCAGATGCATCAACTTCAAGAATGAAGGGTAACTTAGGATCAGGATGTACCTTTATGGTCATATCAGTCAGGGGCTGAACCAGAGAAGAGAAGTTCTGAATACATTTCTGATAATAATTGGCAAAGTCAAGAAAACGTTGTAGCGGATGTAGATCTATGTGTCAAGGCCACTGTAGAACTGCAGATTGCTTCTCTGGGTCCATTGAAAAACCAGCAGTAGAAATGACATAACCCAGAAATTTAACCTGTTCACGATTGAACTTGCACTTTTGTAACTTACAATACAAGTTATTATCTTTCAGCCTCTGTAGCACACGGGAGACATGTGTGTGGTGGCTCTCTAGGGATTTAGAATATATGAGAATATTGTCGAGATAAGCCCCCCCACATTGCTGTAACATATCTTGGACATCGTTGATGAATTCCTCAAAGACTGCAGGAGCATTGCAAAGACCAAACAGCATTATGAGGCATAATGTCCCGTCCTGGTATTAAACACAGTTTTCCATTTGTCGCCCTCCTTGATCCTCACGAGATTGTATGCCCCTCTCAGATCTAGCTTAGTGAAAACCGTTGCCCCTTGAGGCGGTCAAATAATTCCGTAATCAACGGAATTGGGTCGGTGTCCTTAATCGTGATGCGATTGAGGCCCCTATAATTGATACAAGGTCTCAGTTTGCAACTCTACTTTTTCACAAAGAAGAAGCCAGCACCAGCGGGAGACGAGGATTTGCGGATGAACCCCCAAGAAAGTGTGTCCTCCATGGCTTTATCCTCCAAGACAGACAAAGGGCAAACCTGGCCACGAAGGGGCATGGTACCAGGTTGAAGATCAATTGTGCAATCATACGACCGGTGTGGAGGCAAAGTACCGGCTTAACTTTTGTGAAAGAAATCGCTAAATTTGCGGCACTCCTCTGGCAAGGAGGAGAGTGAAGAGGTGCACAAGACCATAGCCACTCTCTGAACACATGTTTTGCTGCATTGTGGCAACCAGTAAAGAACCTCAGCAAAAAGCCAATCAAAGGAGGGGTTGTGCCTCTGTAACCAAGGATAACCAATAACCATTGAGTAATGAGGAGAGGAAATTACTTGAAATTGGATTATCTCCTGGTGAAGAGCCCCTACGGCCATGGTCAACAGTGCAGTCTCATGAGTTGCATGGTCAGGCTGTAGAGGTCTCCTATCAATAACCTCAATGGCAAGTGGAGTGGCACAAAGCTGCAGCGGAATCGAGTGCTTAAACACAAAGGCACTATGAACAGGCCTGCAGCCCCAGAGTCGATTAGAGCCTGTGTATTGATGGACGACTCAGACCAAGAAAGGGTAACCGGAACTAGAGGCTTATCAGGATAACTGTGAACATAACAGCGCCACCTAAGGTCTGTCCCCTACAGGACCTCAGGTGCAAGCGTTTCCCAGAAGGGTAGGACAAGAGTTCAAGAGTTCAAAAAGTGACCTACCTGGCCCCAATAAAGGCACAATCTGTCCCTCCTCCTAAAGACTCCCTCATCCAGAGAGAGACGTGTGAAGTCCAACTGTATGGGTTCTACTTCACGGGCCGACTCTGTACCAGGAGGCTTGGGAGGTGAGGGAGGCAAGGGTGGGACTGCAAAGCTCAGGGCCAAACATACAGTAGGCTTCCGCAAGCACTCCTTAAACAAATTTCTCGGAGTCTGGAGTCAATGAGAATGGCAAACATGATCAACTTCTCCAGATCTGTAGGTATGTCTGGGGCTGGTATCTCATCTTTGATGTTATCTGAGAGACCATGAGAACAAGCAGCCATGAGGGCCTCATTGTTCCAAGCGACCTCTGCTGCCAGAGTATGGAATTAAATGGCGTAATCGGCAACACTTCTCATACTCTGATTGACACGAGGCTCTTGGCAGCAGAAGTGGAGCATGCAGTAACATCAAATGCCCTTTTAAAGGAAGCCACAAATTTACGGTAACTCAAGACAATGCGTTTTTCCATCTCCTATAGAGGGTTTGCCCAGGCCAAGGCTTTATCAGAAAGCAGGGCAGTCTAATTCTATTATTAGCCCAGAACCACCATACAATAACATGGTGACACGGCGGCGGCGCCTATGATGGACGTCCATCGCGGGACGTTTGATGTCCATTACAGGACGCGAACGCTGCAACCAAAAGGCGGACTCAGAAACGCGTTGCACGGAATTCTGGGACTGGCCACGTCACCGCGACACTGGCCACGTTACCGCGACTTCTCCCCGACAGACGCACTGCACCTCATGCCACATTCCACCTGGAGGACCTGCCTCTCACCCGGAAACTGTGAACATCCAGCTGCATGCTGTCCCCGGGAGGACATTCGGGAATGCCCCTTGGACCCCTGTTTCAGGCCCGCAGCTTATGGACATCTTTGCGCCATACAATGGAGACCACCCCAGTGCCCCAGCCAGCACCAACCTTTATGAAGAGCCTGTATTTCACCTATATCCTGTAAGTAGCCATGAGTTGGGGCAAATAAATTACCTTGCATCTAGTACTATAGTTAGTGGCGCTTTCTGTTTCCTCTTGTTTTTTTCTCCCAATTTTAGAGCACGCTATAGCTCTAGGATAAGCTGCCTAAAGTGACTTTTGAACTGGACTCTAACTGGCTAGGGACACCTAATGTAAGGAGACATGCTGGGGACACCTTATGTAAGGAGGCATGCTGGGGACACCCTGGTGTAAGGAGGCACGATGGGGACACACCAATGGAAGGAGGCACATTTCTGGGGACACCCTGATGTAAGGAGGCACGGTGCTGGAGACACCCTGATGTATGGAGGCACGGTGCTGGGGACACCCTGATGTAAGGAAGCACGGTGCTGGGGACACCCTGATGTACGGAGTCACCTGCTGGTGGCACTGCTGCTGTTAGCACCAAAGGGTGTAGTTCTGGTGTCCACCAGCGGGTGTCTCCCAACAGGGGGACATACAGACAATCAGGTTTCACTTGATGTGGTCTGCTGTATATAAGCCCGCCCTTCACTAAGGCTCAGTGCTTCGGTATTTCCTGAAAGCTGTGTTCCTGCATGTGCCTGATCTGTCCTGTACTTGTATCCTGATCTGGAGTCCTGTCCCCTGTGACCTGTTTCCTGCTGCTGCTGTTGGCTTTCTGCTCCCCTTGACTCCTGTTTTTGCCTTTATTCTCATGTATGTTCCCTTATTTGTGAGAGCAGACTAGGGAGCAATTGCTGGAGTGTATCCATCTGGCTCATTCCCTGGTGGATCAAGGCAGCTTTTTGTTTGAGGAAATTCAGTCCCTCATTCAGATATGTGCAGAGTTGGCATTGTCTATTATCCCTAGTGGTAGTGATGATTATTCTCCTCCCTTTAGTGTGTCTCAGGTGGAATCTCTTGTGTGGCTATTGGAGGATGATAAAACCTTTTTTTCTAGAACAGGGGTCCTCAAACTATGGCCCTCCAGTTGTTCAGGAACTACAATTCCCATCATGCCTAGTCATGTCTGTGAATGTCAGAGTTTTACAATGCCTCATGGGATGTGTAGTTCCGCAACAGCTGGAGGGCCGTAGTTTGAGGATCCCTGTTCTAGAACATTACTCTGTATATTCACAAGAGGCCCTGTTGGATTGTATCAATGCAGTACACTCTTTAGTTAGATGAGGGGATTGTAAATTGAAGTTTGTTCAGCCCTTGCTCCAAACGTGGTCAAATTTTTTTTCTTCAGTATCAGTTGACATGCACCCATCCACTAGCCACCAGTTTTCTCAGAGATCCCTCTCTCCTCTGTGGCTGCTCCTCTATCTTTCAGTACTGTTAGTATTCCTCCAACCGCTGCACATTCTATTCTGAAACCTGCAACCACTTGCAGGGTTCTAGTATCTAAACCTAAAAAGACATTTTTTTCCAACCTCTATCATTCTACCTCTGTCCTGTCCTGTCTCTATGCCAGCTACTGCAGTCCAGCCCGCCATGGTTCCATTTGCTCCAGTTCAGCTTGCCACAACATCACCTGCTTCAGTCAAATCTGTTATTATACCACTTGCTCCAGCCAGGCCTACCATCACACCTGCCACCTTGTTTCAGTCTATGATTATTGGTCCGTCTGCTACTGACCTGCCTGTCCCTATCCCACCTGACAGTACTGGTTCTCTATTTACCATTCAGTTTGGCCCTATGAGCTCTTTTCCACTGAACCAAATTGACCTCACTGATCCTGGTCCTGATGCCCTGCCTGGTGGTCCCATTCCTGATGCCCAGCCTGCTGTTACAGTGCCTGCTGTCATGCCTGCTGCCCAGCCTGCTGTTCCAGTGCCCATTTCCCAGCCCGCTCTTCCGGTGGCTGCTGCCATGCCTGCTGCCCAGCCTGCTGTTCACGTGCTCTCTGCCCAGCCTGCTGTTCCAGTGCACGTTGCTGTGCCCGCTGCACAGCCTTTTCCAGTGCCCACTGCCCAGCTTGCTCTTTCGGTGCCCGCTGCTGTGCCTGCTGCCCAGCCTGCTGTTCAAGTGCTCGCTGCCCAGCCTGCTGTTCCAGTGCCCACTGCCCAGCCTGCTGTTCTGGTCCCCACTGCCATGCCTGCTGCCCAGCCTACTGTTGTGATGCCTGCTGCTGTGCCTGCTGACCAGCCTGCTGTTCCAGTGCCCATTGCCCAGCTTGCTGTTCCAGTGCCCGCTGCCATGCCTGCTGCCCAGCCTACTGTTACAATATCTGCTGCCCAGCCTGCTGTTCCAGTGCCTGCTGCCCAGCCTGCTTTTCCGGTGCCTGCTGTTTTGATGCCCACTGCCGTGCCTGCTGCCAAGCCTGCTGTTTAGGTGCTTGCTGCCCAGCCTGCTGTTCCAGTGCCCATTGCCGTGCCAGCTGCTCAGCCTGTTGTTCTGATGCCTGCTGCCAGCCTGCTGTTCCGGTACCCACTGCCATGCCTGCAACCCAGCCTGCATTTCTGGTGCCTGCTGCCCAGAATGCTGTTCTGGTGCCTGCTACCCAGCCTGTTGTTCTGGTGCCCACTGCCCAGCCTGCAGTTTCGGTGCCCGCTGCCATGTGCTCGCTGCCCAGGTTGCTGTTCCAGTGCCCACTGCCCACTGCCCAGCCTGCTGTTCTGGTTCCCACTGCCATGCCTGCTGCCCAGCCTACTGTTGTGATGCCTGCTGCTGTGCCTGCTGACCAGTCTGCTGTTCCAGTGCCCGTTGCCCAGCCTGCTGTTCCAGTGCCCGCTGCCACGCCTGCTGCCCAGCCTACTGTTACAATATCTGCTGCCCAGCCTGCTGTTCCGGTGCCTGCTGCCCAGCCTGCTGTTTCGGTGCCTGCTGTTTTGATGCCCACTGCTGTACCTGCTGCCAACCTGCTGTTCCATCACCTGCTGGCATGCCTGCAACCCAGCCTGCATTTCCGGTGCCCGCTGCCCAGCCTGCTTTTCTGGTGCCTGCTGTCCAGCCTGCTGTTTCAGTGCCCGATGCCCAGCTTGATGACCCAATGCCTGATGATCCAGCTCTTGATGTCCAGCCAGAGGACCCGGTGCCCACTGCACAACCTGATGATCCAGTGCTACCTGATGACCCGGTGCCTGCTGCTCAGCCTGATGATCCAGTACTCGCTGATGACTTGGTGGCTGATGATCGGTGCCTGCTGATAACCTGGTGCACACTGCCCAGCCTGATGACCCGGTGCCTGCTTCCCAGCCTGATGACCAGTGCCCGCTGCCCAGCCTGGTAACCCAGTGCCTTCTGCCCAAGCCCGATAACCCGGTGCCCGCTGCCCAGCCTAATGATCCGGTGCTTGCTGATGACCTGGTGCCTGCTGATCTGCTGTCTGTTGCCCAGCCTGATGACCCGGTGCCCGCTACCCAGCCTGATGACCTGGTGCCCACTGCCCAGCTTGATGACCCAGTGTTCACTGCCCAGCCTGATGATCTGGTGCTCGCTGATGACCTGTTGCCCGCTGCCCTAAGCCTGATGATCCAGTGCTCATTGATAGCCTGGGGCCAGCTGTCCAGCCTGATGATCCAATGTCCACTCATGAGCCTGCATCTGTTGATCCGGTGCCTGCTGCCCGGCCTGATGACCCTGTGCCGGATGCCCAACTTACCACTGAAGCTTTTCTACCTGTTGCCCAGCTTGCCACTGTTGCTTTAATGCCTGATGCCCAGCTTGCCACTGATTCCCCCCTGCTTGATGCCCAGCCTGACTCTGATGCCCCTGTGTTACCTGCCTCTGATGGTTTCATGCCCGCTGCCCAGCTAGTTCTTGATACCAGATTCAGACTTCCAGACCCTGGTGGTGGGGCGCATGATCCATTACCTGACTCGGGTGGCACGCCTTTCAGTGGGTTAAAGAATTCTAGCCTAAAAAATTGTGGAAGAGTCCACAGACACAGAGGGGAGATTTTTTTTGGACTTTTCCTGCACCCACATGGACTGTCAGATCAAGAACATAATGGAGCATCCAGAGGTCGCTCCTCAAGGGGGGGTGAGGACTGTCAGGACCTATTATTGCTTGGGTCACCTGCTGGTGGCACTGTTGCTTTTAGCACCAAAGGGTGTAGTTCTGGTGGTCACCAGCGGGAATCTCCCAACATAGGGACATACAGACAATCAGGTTTCACCTGATGTGGTCTGCTGGGAGTATATAAGCCCGCTCTTCAATAAGGCTCAGTGCTTCAGTATTTCCTGCAAGCCAAGTTCCTGCATGTGCCTGATCTGTCCTGTACTTGTATCCTGATCCAGAATCCTGTCCCCTGTGACCTGCTTCCTGCTACTGGCTTTCTGCTCCCCTTGTCTCCTGTTTCTGCCTGTATTCTCATGTATGTTCCCTTATTTGTAAGTAGTTAGTTAGTGTATTTACTGGGGTTTCTTTGTTACATTTACTTTCCACCTAGCTTGTTTATTGTCTCTGGTGCTGGTATTGGATGTGTGTCATTTTCATAAATAAATATATTTTTCACTATTCCAGCTGATCCTGATTCCTTAAGGTGCAGTCAATTGTTCTGATTACCCTTGCTGGATGTTTGCATCCTGACAGAGGCGGGTGTTTGCACAGAGACTGAAGCAGCAGCAGGGACGCCCTGCAAGACAGGTTGTACCGGAACAGCCACAGTGGGAGGATCCAGGTGAGCAGAGCGAATCAGGAGCGTCTATAACTCTATGCCAACCTGATCCATGCGGGGGTTCTTCTCATTCAACCTGGAAAAAATATTATCATTAGGTGGATTGCCTGCATCTTCTAAATTCATAGCCTTCACCTACTGTCAGGAACCATGAATCAACGTAGTCAAAACATGGCCAGGGTACGGTAGCCAAAGTGGGTAGTCAGAACAAGCTAGTAAATCAGGAAGCCAGAGATCAGCGTAGTCGGAGGCAGCAGACAGGATCAGGAACCAGAAGAGACGTCAGCCAGGCAAGTCTTCAACAGGAACACAGCAGAGAGTTTCTTGATATGCTTGACCAAGGCAAAGGCAGGGAAGGAATGAACCAGGCAGTTTAAATAGCCAGAAGGGGCTGGCTGTGGGCTGACATGACGAGCAGGAAATGATCACCAGGTGAGCCACTGTGGAATGATGAGTGCTGGCAATTAACCGACAGTTGAGCAACCTAGCACTGAGAAGGGAGAGCTGAGAGCCCAGCCCTGACAGTAGTGAAATGCCCATTTACTCACCATGCTGGGGTGCAGGCTCTTTAACTCAATTTTCCACAACTCCCTGGGTATCTAGACATACCCAGTGAGTAAATATACCTCAGCTTCCCTCCCTCAGAAGCTCAGAGAGGCCACACCTAATAAGTGAGGGGTAGCTGGGCAAGTGTCTTGCAATCGAGTAACGTATCCTCCAATTTCAGAACTGGCATGCAGGAAGCTGGGCCAGAGCCTAAGAGCATAAATCTTCTCTGGAAGACACAGCTACTGTTGGAAACCCCTCCCCAAGTGCTCTGGTTCCAGTAGGGTTGCCCTTTGTCCTGGAGTCCTCCAGCAGTTCACCTTTGTTACCAGTGCAACCCTGGACTTCAATGTGCGGGATGTATGAGGATAATCTCAAGTAGCTGTGTTCTGAAGTGTTTTATTGAAGTAGTGATTCTCAGCCAGACTCTCTCTTGTTATGATATGCAGTCACATGTTTCCCTAAATGAGACAAAGAGACACATTGCTGTGAAGAGCCTAGTTTGTGCTGCTTTTACAACCTGTATTGTATTATTCTGTAGTGTGTATATGCTATTTTGCCAGCCTGAACCTGTTTTGGCATTATCGCTTTTAACTTTGGACCTGTTTAGTAATCTGAAAGATGCATAAATATCTGTCAGATCATTTGGCCTGCCAAATAAAAACGTCAAGAGCAGTGGCGGCCGCTCCATTAGGGGCGCAGGGGCGCTGACCCCCTAATCCATGCGCACAGCACCTAATCTACAAGGCTCTGGACACATGGACTTCAATCTGTTTTTTTTCTACAAGCTCACACAAAACATGAAACATAGAGAGCTGTATTAAAATCTTTAACAAGCCAATAAAATAAAATTGCATATTGCTTCAAGATGACCACCTGCTATCTTTAGGGACATATTTATAAAGCAGTGAAATCAAGATCAATCAATTAGCTCTGTTCATGAATGCATTAATAGTTAATAAAAAGTATAGATAAACTTCATTTTGGATAATGCAAATGACTCTAAAATTACATTTATTACACTGGGGGTTGCATCAATAACATCTCCAAAGATCATCCTCTCTTGGTCACACAAGATCTCTTCTACAAAGTCTCCACCATTGACAGGTTTCTCTGTTTTTAATGAAGAATAGAAAAAACAGCCATACCATCCTGCTTTGTTACCATACAATATTGCTGTAGAGTCTGCTAATCAAGATCCCGCAGAGAATGCAGAGATGCCTTTTTGCTGCAGGAGCTCCATAGAGTCTTGCACCTGCTCAGCTGCCTCTGCACCAGTTATACCTCCAGTTTTGCTACTTGAGTACTATAAATGAGCAGAGATGACAATATAATGCAAAATAAATCAAATGTAGACACACGTTTAAAAAAATGCTCCATAGTACTGCATACTTGCCAACAGTCCCAAATTTCCCCGGACATTCCAGGGATTTAGACCTTTTTACCGCCCTTAACGATTCCCAGGAAATGTCCTGGGAAATCTAAATTTCCAGATTTTTTGCCGCCGCCAGCCGCTGTCAACACTTGTGAAATGCCTCCGGCCCGCCCCCATTTTGAAGAAGATCAGCTCCATGTAAGGAAGAAACAAGAGGCAGAGTCACTTTCATTGCCGCCCGGGCTCCACCCTTATATTCGACCACGATATTGTCACTCCTATCAGTGACAGCATGAAGATTTGGGGTGCACACCATGACCATGCGCTGCCAGCCCGAAACTAGCCTGCCCAGCACACTGCAGGGCATTGTGGCAGTCTAGAGAGGAGAGAGCCCAATGCGCTAGCCTGCCAAGTGTCTACTGCTCTGTCCTGTTGTCACTCAATAGCGGCAGGTGGCAGGCTAGATTGGGAGATTAATTATTAAGGGGGGTGACACCATGTTTTACCACACCAGGTGACACCAACCCTAGTGAAGCCACTGCAAATCACCAATACAGAGAAGCATGGACTAGCTGTATCTGTGGCGACAAAGTGACACAAACTGCATCTAGAGACAAGTGAGCCAAGCTGCATCTGGCAAAAAACGAGGGTGGCAAACGACTGTGGCAAGTGACACGCTCAGGGCTCCCACTGATTCTACATTATGGTGAGTTGAGCTTTCATTTTATATTACAATGTAATATAAGAAATAATGCGCTTCAATCATCCTGACATCATAACAACCATGGTACCGGTATGATTAAAGCACTAACACCAAGTGTTTGGAGTATCTTTATCTGCTGATTGTTACACTTTCTGGAATACTCATATTGCTATTGAGGCGTAGGATCTGGGCCTTCTCTATCTCTCTCTCTCTCTCTCTCCCTCTCTCTCTTGTTCATCTCAGACTTGAACCACACCCATTTGAGCCACACCACTTTAAGCCACACCCACTATTTATTGTAAGCCACGCCCATTTTCGCAGCGACGTACTTCGCGCAACGCATTTCTCCTCTTCGGCAGTGACATACCTACAATCAAATGCCCCACCCCCTAATTAGATTAAGACTCCACCCACTGGTAAAAAGTGTCCCTATAAATGTTTTAACAATGTTGGCAACTATGGTACTGCCCCTACTTACTGTACTACCACAGACATAAGCCCACCGCTAGATCTTGTTCAGATCAACATTAAGATGTGGTTGCATTCAAAGCTGAACTCCAGGCAGATATATAAAAAAAAAAAACTAAATTGAATGCAGTTCTGTATGCATTAATATATCAATATGTCTTTATCTTAAATGTATTTACTTAAATGCCAGTGGTGTATTTACTTACATTTTACTTGGCATCAGCCTTTTGTAATCCCCTGTGCAACAAAGCTCAGACTGGGGGAGAAAGAAGCAGCAAAAGAGGCAAACAGTTCATGTGGTAATAATATACATGGGCTGCGCTCAACCTCGTTGATTCTAAAAAGGACAACTACAAATATAATCAGCAGAAAAATGCCTTATTCCATATTGCTGGAAAATAGAGATAATAAAGTCCGACTCCCTCCTAGTAAAGTCTTCGAATCCCAATCTGTTGGTAGTTCACTATAAGCTCTTAATGCCTATATATGTCATTTGGGGGAGATAAACTGTCCACACTACAGATAATAGTATAGCAGTACAGCACAGAGAGTGTGGTGATGTTCAAACAAACAGGTGTAGATCCTCCAACAGACAAATAACTTGCTCACCAGATGCCAAAGGGTTAATCGCCTTAGGCTATTACCCCGTCACGGGTCCCTTCAGGGATCGCAGTAGTCTCTCCCACAGCGGTTAATCTCTTGGGTGGCACCTCGTTGCTCCGTTCACCCGATCGTTATCCGATCGTTCAACCGATCGTAACATATAATCATATGAAACTCCAATAGTGTAATTCCGTAAGACACAAACATTTATTGAAGGTAAAAAGATGTGCACTGACATTTAAAATCAGAACGTATGCAGTAAAACTGATCGTATGCAGTAAATTCAAAACAGCCGGCCGGCAAACAGAAGGCGGTGACGTCAGCGCGTTCTCCCTGACGCACGTTTCGTCTAATACAGACGTTGTCAAAGGGATTCCCTTTGACAATGTCTGTATTAGATGAAACGTGCATCAGGGAGGAGAGACTACTGCGATCCCTGAAGGGACCCGTGGCGGGGTAATAGCCTAAGGTGATTAAACCTTTGGCATCTGATGAGCGAGTTATTTGTCTGGTGGAGGATCTACACCTGTTTGTTTGAACATCACCATGATTTATGTCCACTCTCTCTGTGCTGTACTGCTATACTGTTATCTGTAGTGTGGACAGTTTATCTTACCCAATTGACATATATAGGCATTAAGAGCTTATAGTGAACTACCAACAGATTGGGATTCGGAGACTTTGCTAGGAAGGACTCGGACTTTATTATCTCTATTTTCCAGCAATATGGAATAAGGCACTTTCTGCTGATTATATGTGTTGTTGTCCTTTTTAGAATCAACGAGGTTGAACGCAGCCCATGTATATTATTATCAATGTGTATTCTTGGTTGTAGATTAGAGCTACTGCCCACCCCTCTCATCAGGATATATATTACTCATTTTTTACTAATATATACATACCAGGTATTTTTTATGTGAACCCCTAGCGCGGTATAATATATTATATATAAGTTCATGTGGTAACAAGGATCATTCTAATAGGAGGAGAGTGCAGTGTGATCTCATTGGTAATCTGCTTCTCTTTCACTGTCCAGTCACAGGCTAAAGCTGGCCATACACCGTTAGTTTTTCTTTTGTTCATCCAGTGGGCTTAACAAAAAAGAAACTAACAGATACCTTCATCCACACAAGCGAGGTGGATGGAAGAATCCCCCCCGCCGGGCATAGTCTGATGGCAGCTGCTTCTGCTGCAGCCACTGTTTGAGAAAATTTTTACAGCGTGTCCATTCATCAGAAGTTGGTCAATTGATCAACTTCTGTTGAACAGGGACAGCCACACACTCGTCAAAATTCAGTCAGCTCCTGCTGAACTGGCCACATTTCAATCCAGAGTAAGGAAAGGACAATACCTAGTTGTATTATTTAAAGAGGAAGTAAACCCAAATCGGGTTTACTTCCTCTACATTCCCCTGTAATGTAGATGCATAACGGGCTACTATGCATCGCATAGTAGCCCATTATGTGCCACTTACCTGCAAACGAAGCCTGCGATGTCCCCTTTGCTGGCCGCATCCATCTTCTGCCCCTCTTCCTTCCGGGGGGCGGGATCTCCGGCTCTGTGACTGGCCAGAGTCGCGTGACGTCACTCCCGCGCATGCGCGTGGGAGTCGCCAGTCACGGAACGATCCCAGTGAAGGAACGGCATGGGGCATGGAGGCCGTTTCTTCACTGCGCATGTGCCAAAATGTCGTCGGCAATGCTAGTACACTGTATATCTCCTTAACCGTGCAGGTTTGGGAGATATGCAAGGCACCTACAGGTAAGCCTTATTACAGGCTTACCTGTAGGTGAAAGTGGTTGTCACGAGTTGACACCCACTTTAACTGCAGTCAAGAAAAAAGTAGGTCTCCTACCCTGCCAGACAAGGGCAGTGTTGTATGCCAGGGTTTTGCTGATTGGTTGCAGCAGCTGATTGATGTAAATGTTTTCAAAATGTTCCTTTGACAGAATTCAATTAAACAATCATCATTATCTGTGCAATGGGGAAGCCCACATGCTGTTAAAAATGTATCTGGTCTCTGCTGTACCTGGCGAATTTCAATGAATGGCCAGCCTAAATTATCCACTTCTGGACCGCCCGCAGTCATTATACGGTGGTACTGTGCCGTTGAATTCCATTGCTATGGTAGCAGATAGCTACCTTAACCCCGGTATCTTTAAAAACGGCGGGGGGTCCTCTTTCAGATAAAAGTGGTCTCTGCCGTGAATCACTTTTATCAGGGGCGAGAGAGGGCCCCCCACCCACCACGCTCCGGTCATCTCGGGCCACTTACCAGACCCGCCGGTAGCAGCGGAGACCAGATCTCATATTTAAGAGGTCCTGCCTTGCTTTTTCTATTACAAGGAATGTTTACATGTTTACATTCCTTGTAATAGGAATAAAAGTGATTGAAAATGTTTTTTTTTAAAAGGACGGTGTAAAAATAAAAAATAAAAAGTAAAATAAATAAGAAAAAAAAAATTGAAAGCTCTCCATCCCGCCTAGCTCACACGCAGAAGCTAATGCATACGTAAGTCCTGCCCGCATAGGAAAACGGTGTTCAAACCACACATGTGAGGTATCGCCACAATCGTTAGAGCGAGAGCAATAATTTTAGCACTAGACCTACTGTGTAAATCAAAACTGGTAACCTGTAGAATTTTTTAAATGTCACCGATGGAGATTTTTAAGTGCCAAGTTTGTCGCCATTCCACGAGCATTTCGAAGCATGACATGTTGAGTATCAATTTACTCGGCGTAACATTATCTTTCACAATATGAAATAAAAATTGGGCTGACTTTACTGTTGTCTTTTTAACTTAAAAAAGTGTTTTTTGTTTTTTTTTGTAAGACCACTGTGCAAACACGATGTGACATAAAGTATTGCAACAACTGCCATTTTATTCTCTAGGGTTTTATAAAAAAAAATATATATATATATATATATATATATATATATATATATATATATATATATATATA
>BLSH010422250.1:65427-77019 GCA_018402905.1 Glandirana rugosa
ACCATTTTTTATTTGACTGTCCCCATATTGGGAGGGAAAGAGATAGGTTTTATTTTTTTTTCAAGATTAATGTCACGGAACGCTTTCATAAGCCGGGGGAAACTTGAAACGCTGGAAAACGGTGTAAAGTCCGAAGTTTGTATTTCTATATTTTGACATTAAAAAACACTTCTTAGTTGTTGTTCACCCTGTGTTAGTACTTCACCTTGTTTTAAATAACCTATAAAGTTTGAAAAAATTGTTTATTTTTTGACTTTTTAACCCGCACGTTTTAATAAGTCGGGGAAATGAAAGTCACGTCGTTTGAGAGAGGTCTTCAAGTCACTCCTAGAGATTTACTAGGTTACAACTCTTCACAAAAAATTACAGTTTTATATCTTTATGTTTGAAGCCTGAAATGTGGCAAAAGGTCGCAAAGTTCAAAGGGGGCCGAATACTTTCGCAAGGCACTGTAATTAGAACTTTTTTTTTATTTTGGATAGAGAAAGGGAGGGTTATACCCCTGTCAGTTTATTTTTTACCATCTATCGATCAAAGTGAACCTGTGCAGGAATCAGAACAAGAGGTGGAATTCATAATGCCTAAATCAAGTTCCCCACCAGATCCTGCTGAACTGTCTGAAAACAGAAGATCCAATCGGGTTACAAAGAGGATACCACCCCACAAGCTGTCAAAACACACAGCATGCTTGAACCAACATCCTGGGAAGATATAGAAAAACTGCCAAAACGTGAAGCCAATAAATGCAGAAAGGCAGCAGAAGAAAAATTAAAGTCACTTCAAGAAAATAAAACCTGAACACTCACAGAGCTCCCTCCGAACCCCAAAACTATAGGAAGTATGTGGACTTTCAATGTAAAGTCAGACGCAGAAGGGAATATCCACAAATACAAAGCCAGATTAGTTGCCAAGGGTTACTCCCAGAAATTCTGTGAAGACTACCATGAAACATTTGTTCCCATTGTAAAACACTCCACCGTCAGAGCACTTTTTAGCGTTGCAGTCGGTAAGGGCCTTCCAATGCAATACCTAGATGATAAAACTGCTTTCCTACATGGAGATATTCTCTACATGGAGCAACCACCAGGGTTTGAGCAAGGAGACAACCTTGTGTGTAAACTTCATAAGAGCATCTACGGTCATAAGCAATCTGCAAGGATGTGGAATGAGAAAATTAATGAAGTGCTTACTAGAGAGGGAATTCTCAAGAAGTAAAGCTATCCTCTGCATACAATAAGCTTCCAGGCATTATTGCAATATTCTGCATAACAGGTTATGAGTCCCAGCAGGTACCCAGCAGCACCCAGGCAGTTAGAGGATTCTGCAAGTCCAGGCACTTGAAAATTATTCTGAACAAGGATGACTTGTGGCAAGTGCTGGATACAGACAGACCCACAAACAGAGTGATGGAGCATTGGGACAGAAAGGATAGACAGGCAAAAGCAACTATAAACTTACTAGTGGAAGATGACCAGCTTATCCACATAAGAATGGATAAAATGTCCAAGGGTATGTGGAATTCATTACAAAAGCTGCATGAGCGTTCAAGCCTCAGTAAGTTGTTCTTTCTACAAAAGCTGTATAAATTGAGACTAAAAGAAGGCCAGCAAATGTGTCACCACGTGAAAGCAATGCTAGAGATCATAGAGCAGCTACGCGCCATTGGAGAGGACAACAAAGATAACCATATTGTTGCCCTGCTCCTCTGCAGCCTTCCAGACCCATATACTGCTCTCATTAACGAGACCCGAGCAAGAACTAACACCGGATATGTCAAAGACAAGTTAATTGATGAATATGGCAGAATGAGGGAAAATGTGCACCATGATGACAAAACTCTTAAAACGCACAATGACACAAAGTACAAAAAAGAAAGCAGAGCCTGTTTTCGCTGTAAAAAGATTGCTCACTTAAAAAAGGACTGTTCTATCTGGAAAGCCGAGCAGCGAAAGCTAGAGCTATCCACAAAAGGAAGAGTCAAAGCAGCCACAAAGGAAACTGCAGCACATAATGGAGTGCCACCTTTAAAGTGACACAGAGCAGCAAGCCATATGGCTGATGCATAGACTCAGGAGCGACAAGCCACATGACTAGTGATGAGACTTTCTTCACAAACATTGATTACAGTGCAAAAGACAACGGTTTCCTAGCAAATGGGAAAAGCATCACCGCCAAAGGTAAAGGCCAGGGCTTCCTGAACTGCATTACACCACAAGGCAAGCACAGCATCCTTGTAAAGAAAGTGCTGTATGTTCCAGAACTAGAAAAGTCTTGCAAACAACGGTCTCACTGTTAAGTTATCTGGTAATCCAAATAGAGAGAGAAGAAGATGGAAGTTATCTTTTCAACCAATCTCAGAAAATCTCATAAATCTTGGAACAATTCCATATGCAAGATGCAGAGGAAATAAAAACTCCTATGGAACCAGGCTATCTAAAGAGCAATGATGCAGAAAACTTGCTACCCAACAATGATATGTATTGCAGAGCAATCAGTAAGCTGCTATATGTTGCCACTGTGACAAGACCAGACATACTGGCAGCAGTGGGCATACTATGTAGGAAAGTTTCATCTCCCTGTCAGTGTGACTGGAACGTAGTGAAAATAGTGATACAGTATCTCAAATGAACAATTCAGATGAAGTTAAAGTTACCAGCAACATCAAATCCAAAACTGGTTGGATATGTGGATGCTGATTGGGCCGAAGCCTGCACAGACTGCAAATCCACAAATGGATTTACCTTTCAGTATGGGGAAGGAACCATAAGTTGGTCTAGTCGAAAGAAAACAACTGTCGCTCTATCTTCAACTGAAACTGAGTACATTGCAGCAGCGCACGCATGTCAAAAAGCAATATGGATTCGTCAACTTTTTGTGGACATTGGGATAGACATGTCAGAACCAATTCCCATTTTGAAGACAACCAGGGATGTATAAAGTTTACACAATCAGAAAGGGTCAAACCTAGGACCAAACACATTGATTTCAAGTATCACCTACTGAGGGACAATCAAGAGAAAGGTGTTATTGATATTCAATACTGCCCGTCAGATGAGATGACTGCTGATGCACTCACCAAGCCTTTGTTGAAGGAACGTCATAGTTATTTCCAAAAGAAGCTGAATATAATTTGACAAAGCACATGCTGCTGAGAAGGGGTGATGGATGAGCAACAGCATGGTTGCATATAAGCTGACAATACTGTATGTATTATACCTATCTATGCAGCAGGTGGCGCTGCAATGTTATAGTGTGTTATCTATGGTAAAGTAATCAGAGGAAGTACCTTCCTTATGTAAGTGTATGTACTTTTATCCTCTTAGTTCCTGTGTTTTTCTGTTCCATGATATAATATATCCTCCATGAAAGTAAAGCTATCATATGAATACAACAAGCTTCCAGGCATTATTGCAATACTCTGCATAACAATTACAATCTCCTTTGTGACTTCATATCACTTTAGAGCTTTTTATGGAGTAAGGTGTCAACAGCTGATATTCAGTGCCTACATCATGAGGAAGAGATGTAGGAATTGCAAGAAGGACCTTCCCACCAATAGAAAAAGGAAAAAACTGACCTGGTCTGTCACACAATAGCTATTTCAGTTGGGTAATAAGGGTCTTTAGTTTTATATTTTAAATTAAAAAAATGATCTGCTAGGTAGTAGAGTTGGAATGGAACATATTATTCTTTGAAATGCCTAGAGATGAGCTTGAAACAGATCACAGACACATTTATTTATTCAAGGCAACTTTTAAAGGGCTATGGAGCAATATTTATTAAGCAGCACATGATTGGCTTGCTAATCACTTGTTTTCCACTCAGCCATCGAATTCCCCTGGGGTTGTTTACTGCAGTTATGAAGCAAATTTATCACCCATGCATTGGCTAAAATGAGTCTTGTTGCCACACTTCTGCCAATTTTCAATATGAAATCATTTACACTATGGCAGGTGTTACAACCACTGAGCCAAATCTGATCATGCAATTGGCTGTTTTGAGAGGACAAATAATTGATTTTATCAGTGATTTACTTGCTTATCCATATAAAGGACCTGTCTGCTCAAGCTCATCAACACCCTAGAAATCATGATTTTATCCTTAAATTGCTCTTTTGTATTCACTGCCATCCACTCTCTTGCTGCCAGGTTAGTGTATCACTTTCAGGCACAGAACAGTGAATGACGTGACTAGGCAAGCCAATTTAGTCAGGCAAGTAATTGTAGATTGAATCTGTTCTTATCAACCATGGTACCTTCATGACCACATCCTCTAAAGCTTAAAGCATTCGGGTCTATTCAGACCCATGCATAAGGTAAACCTTGACGTGTGGTACCCCAGTGCACACCTACAGCAGTGGGCAACACATCTGTGATGCAATGAACCTCAAGGTACTTGTGTTGCCATTGTTATGCCTGTTTTTTGTGCTTTTGCTTTTGCTTTTTTTTTTAACAATTTCGATACAAAACTAAGTATATAGACAGTACAGAAAATTTGAATTTGATTTTGTTACAGGAATTGGACAGTCAGTTGTATACACAATCATTAAAAAAATTGACTTCAATAACCTTTTTTTTGGTGTGACAAATGTGGTCTAGTAGAGATCCACACGGAGAATTAATCCCTATGGAAGTCAAATGGTTGATCTGGGTATAAGCAAGTGGGGATATGTATTCAGATATCTTGTGCCCTAAGAGGATGGATCCAGTAGGGGCTGAAGTAGAAAGTGAATACAGACTAATAGGATACATGGGCAGATAGAAATAAGGAGGCAGTGGAAAGGTGTGTATGTGTGTGGGGGAGGTGCCTGTAAGGAGCAACTGTTGCATCTATTCCATTGGTATGTCTGCTTCCTCTTAACACAGTGTACCTAAAGACACAATAATGTGTTGCATAGCCAATATTGTAAATGTTCCCAAAGTGAGGGTGTGAATATGGCATGTCTAATGGAAACCGTGTCCTCAAGTAGAGAGGTACTGTATATATTGAGGTCTTAGAGAGGGATAGGGGGTAATTTACTATAGCGCCAAAATGTGCTCCAGCAGTGCCTGAAAATAGCGCCCAATTAAAGGCAATTAAGACTTCAACACTCTGAAACTGGGTGCACATGCAAACGCTATTGCCGACTAAATGCCTGTCAGCTCACATATGCAGGAATTGTGGCCGTCAATGGGATTCGAACCTGCAAATTCCCAAGTCCTTATTGAAAGCTTGTATGCAAGTTATTTGTCATAAAAAGTGTATGGGGACCTGGGTACTGCCCTGGGGGGCATGTATCAATATCAAAAAAAGTTTTTAAAACAATCATTTTTAAAGGAGCAGTGATTTTAATAATGATTAAATGGAAACAATAAAAAATTCCTTTAAATATCGTGCCTGGAAGGTCCCCTTAGTCTGCCTGTAAAGTGGCGCATCTGTGTGACGTTTAGAACAAAGCCGGAGCAAAATTACATTTCTAAAGAAAAAAAGTAATTTAAAATCACTTGCAGCTGTAATGTATTGCCAGCTCCCGGCAATATAGATATAAAATCACTGAAAAATCACTGAAAAAAATTGTGTGGGGTCCCCCCCAGTGCATACCAAGCCTTTCTGGTCTAGTATGGATTTTAAAGGGGACTCCACACCAATTTTTTTTTTTAATTATGTGGGGATCCCCCCAAAATCCATACCAGACCCTTATCCAAGCATGCAGCCCCCCCCTCCTGAACCGTTCCAGGCCACATGCCCTCAACATGGGGGGGTGGGTGCTTTGGGGCAGTGGGGCTCTGCACCCCCCCGCCCCTAAGCACCTTGTCCACATGTTGATGGAGACAAGGGCCTCTTCCCAAAAACCCTGGACTGTGGTTGTCGGGATCCCACCCCCCATATGAATGAGTATGGCAATGTACCCCTACCCATTCACCAAAAAAAGTAGTGTAGTGTGACAAAAGGCAGTAGCCAGTTTTTGACAATTTTCCTCCGGTCTTCCTCCATCTTCTCCTTCCCCGCTTCTTCCTCTGGTCTTCTACTTCTTCCTCCAGCTTCTTCTTCCCCCGCTTCTTCCTTCCTCTGGTCTTCTCCTTCTTCCTCCGGCGTCTTCTTCCCCCACTTCTTCATCCTCCAGTCTTCTCCTTCTTCTTTTCCACCGCCGCTCCGGCCGCCAACTCCCTTTAAATTAAAAAAAAGAGCCTCCTCCAATGATGCGATGGGGCGGATGATGTCATTCAGAGACCCCGCCCCCTTGCGACTTCACTGCCAATGATTGGTCTGTGAGGCATCACACCGGATGGTGATGCCACAAGGGGGCGGGGCCTCTGTGTGACGTCACCGGGTGGCCCCACCCCATGCCAATATAAGTCATTGCACAGAGCAGAGCCAGCAATACACCAGGAGATCGCGTTGATTCAATGTCAAAAGAAGAACACAGGAAAAAGACAGCGGAGAAGACCCAGCAAAAGAGCAGAAGACGGTGTGGAGAGGGAGAAGAACCGGCAAAAGAACAGAAGACCCCACGAAAGAGCAGAAGGAAGAAGACCCCTTAGAAGAAATAAGACCCTGCAAAAGAAGATGAGGGAGAAGAGCCAGAGAGGGGAGAAGAGAAGCCGACGCTGCCTTGATAAAATATTTTAAAAACCTGTGCAGTGTGTTTTTTTCCCACTTTTTTTTAGGTGAATGGGTAGGGGTACAATCAGGGTAACAATAGGGGTTGCAATTGCCCATGTGCCTCCATTGTACACCTGAATAGGAGGGAAGGCAGGGGTGGCATTTGGAGGACCCAATCGCCTCCATTTTCCTCTATCCAGTTTACTTGTCTTCTGCTGTTCCCAGGGTCCCTGTGTGCTTCCCTGGTTCCCTGGTGGGCCCCCCCCCCCCACAGAGCTGATGTCTTCCCCCCTCCTCTCTCCTGCCAGCTGCTGTAGATGTGTCATGATGGAAAGATGGGAATGGGTTGGTAAATTTGTCATTTACTGGCTCCTTCCTTTTCTGAATGAACAGAGTAAGTGATTGGTACCAATTGGTTCATTCATAACTGAAGCATAGTAAACTCTTTTTACTATACTTCCATTTTTGAATGAATGGGAGGCTAGGAGCACAGCTATTCCTGTCCATTCATTCTGTGCAGCTGACGCTATACAGATGGAAATTGAGAGCTGAGGTTTGTTAAGACCCCTGATATCTGATCAAAGCTCATAAAAAATTGTAAAAAATTTTAAAAATAAAATTGTAAAAGAAATAAAATGAAATGGTAAAAAAATAATAAAATTAAAATAAAAATGTAAAAACTACTGACACCAGTGAGGGAACTATCAGGATTGCAAAGGTTGCAATTGTGACCGGGCCCTGGCATTACACCACCATGGGAAGGTCCGAAGATGGTAGAAAGGGGGCCTGCTGCAGAACTTGTGAAATGGCCCCACGGCCAGGATCAGTGGGAAGAGGGAAGGGCCCTGGCCAGGGGTCAGGGGGCCCTTCATAATTTCTTTCACCAGGGCCCTGAAGGTTCTAGTTACACCTCTGGGTACAATGTACCCCATACTCATTCACATAGGTGGGGCCAGAATCTGGTGGCCTCCTTTTTAAAGGGGCCCCCAGATTCCAATAAGCCCCCATCCGCAGACCCTGACAACCATCGGCCAGGGTTGTCGGGAAGAGGCCCTTGTCCTCATCAACATGGGGACAAGGTGCTTTTGGGGTGGAGGGCACAGAGCCTCCCCTGCCCCAAAGCACCCACCCCTCCATGTTGAGGGCATGTGGCCTGGTGCGGTTTCAGTCGGGGGGCGCTCGGTCGCCCCCCACTATCCTGTCCGACCAGGCAGTATGCTCAGATAAGGGTCTGGTATGGATTTTGGGGAAACCCCCATGCCATTTTGTTTTAAATTTTGGCATGGGGGGTCCCCTCTGAATCTATACTAGACCCAAGCATCTGGTATGGACTTTGGGGAGACCCCCACACCATTTTTTAAAACATTTTGGTCTGAGGGGTCCCCTGCAAATCCATACTATACCCGAAGGGCTTGGTAAAGACCTGGGGGGGACCCCATGCCTTTTTGTTTTGTTTTTTTAAATTCAGCTATCAGCTGCCACATGAGCATGGTTGTTACCGTAATATTAATTCCTCAAATTCAATACATTATTGTATAGTTGTTGTCCTATATTCAAAACTTGACGGCCTGGGTTCGAATCCCACCAATGGTATCAGCTCTTAAAAACTAGCATTGTAGTCAGCAGGCATAATTATCCAATGCACATCATTTTGGTTGATTCCAGAATTTTAACTCTTCAAATGCATGCAATGGTATGTAATTATTCAATATTATATTGTAGAATTCCAAAATGCAGCTAAAAAATCCAGACAAAAAACGACGTGGGTTCCCCCCCTCCGTACATACCAGGCCCTTTAGGTCTGGTCTGGATTTTAAGGGGGAACCCATGACAAAAATTAAAAAAAATTGAAGTGGGGTACCCCCAAATCCATACCAGACCCTTGGGTCTAGTATGGATTCGGAGGGGATCCCCTATGCCAGAATTAAAACAAAAAATGGCATGGGGGTCCCCCAAAATCCATACCAGATCCTTATCTGAGCATGCAGCCTGGCCGGACAGGATCGCTCGCCCCCCCTCCTGAACTGTACCAGGCTACATGCCCTCAACATGGAGGGGTGGGTGCTTGGGGCAGGGGGGCCCTGCGCCCCTCACCCCAAAGCACCTTGTCCCCTTATTGATGAGCACAAGGGCCTCTTCCCGACAACCCTGGCCGGTGATTGTCGGGGTCTGCGGGCGCGGGGCTTATCGGAATCTGAAAGCCCCCTTTAGCGAGGAGCTTATCGGAATCTGGAAGCCCCCTTTAACATGGGGGCCCCCAGATCCCTTCCCCCCATGTGAATGAGTATGGGGTACATTGTACTCCTACCAATTCATCTAAAAAAAAGTAGGAAAAAAACTCACTACACAGGTTTTTAAAATATTTTATTAAGGCAGCTCCGGCATCTCTTCTCCCCTCTCCGACTCTTCTCCCTCCTCCAGCATCTTCTTTCTTCTAAGGGGCCTTCTTTCTTCTGCTCTTTTGTGGGGTCTTCTTTCTTCTGAGGGGTCTTCTTTCTTCTGTTTTTTGTGCCTATTTTTCTGGTCTGTTGGGCACCGTGATTGACCATGGATGTACATCGTGGGACAAAAATCCTGCCCCCCCCATGTGAATGAGTATGGGTTACATCATACCCCTACCCATTCACACAAAAATTGTCAAAATGTAAAACCCCCCAGCGACATCTTTTGTCCAATCTTTTATGTCAAAAATGTTTAAAAAAGTGTTCCATAATGTATATTCATGGTCAATCACGGCACCTGATGGACCCAAAAATAGTACATAATGTAAACACTCCGCCTCGATGGGAGGGCTCCTGCTGTATGAGCTCTGTGAGCTTTGACAGTTCTCTTCTAAGCAAGGGCAGGACAACCTGGGTACGTAACCCTGGAGCCTCGCCCCCTCTGACATCATGTGCCAGCATGTGATGTCAAAAGGGGCGGAGTAACTTGGTGATGTCACTGGGTGGCCCACCCTTGACAATATAACACCTGTCAAAGCAAAGAGACCGCATTTGGCGGGAGTCCTCCCATTGAGGCGGAGCGTATAGATTTGTGTGTATTTTTCTGGTCCGTCGGGCACCATGATTGACCATGGATGTACATTGCGAGACACTTTTTGAACATTTTTGATATAAAAGATTGGACAAAAAAAGTCTCTATTTTTAAAAACATTTTTACACTTTTTTTGTGAATGGGTAGGGGTACAATCTACCCGATACTCATTCACATAACGGGGGGGCCAGGATCTGGGGGCCCCCTTGTTAAAAGTGGCTTCCACATTCTGATCAGCCCCTCACCCGCAGACCCCAACAATCACCAGCCAGTGTTGTCAGGAAGAGGCCCTTGTCCCCATTATGGGGACAAGGTGCTTTGGGGTGGGAGAGCGCAGAGCCCCCTGCCCCAAAGCACCCACACCCCTCATGTTGAGGGTATGTGGCCTGGTATGATCCAGGAGGGGGGCCCTCCCATCCTAACATCCAGGCTGCATGCTTGAATAAGGGTCTGGTATGAATCCCGAACATTATGGGAAATTCGAGCGCCCCATAATGCATACAAATCGTGGGGAAACGCCACCCACTGATTGGTCAAAGCATGCACATGACCTGCATACTTTGGCCAATCACAGCGCGCTCTGCTGTGAGAGCCATTATTGGCCAAGGGCAGAGTGCTGTGAACGGCAGAGATACATGTAGCTAGTTTAGCTAGTGGCATGTAGGCAGTATAGTATATAGATATAGTGTATAGTATATGCAGGCAGTGTAGGCAGTGTAGTATATAGATCTAGTGTAGAGACAGTATATACAGGCAGTGTAGTATATAGATCTAGTGTTGAGTGTATGTACAGGCAGTGTAGTATATAGATCTAGTGCAGAGCATATACAGGCAGTGCAGTATATAGATCTAGTGTAGCCTATATACAGGCAGTGTGAGAATATATATATGTACAGTATATAGTATATATATATATATATATATATAAAATACGCTGCCATCAGTGTAGCAGTGTAGACTATATATACAGCTCATTCAGTGTATAGTATATAGAGTCAGTTGTACAGTGTATGGTATATATTTATATATATATAAAATATGCTGCCTTCAGTGTAGACTATATATATAGCTCATTCAGTGTATAGTATATAGAGTCTGTTCAGGCAGTGTAAGAATATATATGTACAGTATATATATATATATATATATATATGATATGCTACATTCAGTGTAGACTATAGATACAGCTCATTCAGTGTATAGTATATAGAGTATATATATAGACGAATAGCAGGTGAGGTGCACTCAGGTATAATGTATAAGGCAGTGTATGCAATCAAGCCTTCTCACAGGCTATATGTAGAAAAATATATAGTCAGGATTGCTGCACTTAAAATTTATTGGACATCAAAATTCCAAAATTTTACAACTATAGTCCATAGTTGGTCCTTTTGGTATGGATGTGTTCTCTTATATATATACATGCGTTTGATACATTTTGTATTTATTTTCATAAATCTGATTGGTACAGCTGTGGCTTTCTATTAGTAGGACACATGTGTGTGTTATAGAAAATAACATCCTTTATATTTAGAATTTGATCTCATATATACAGTGAGGAAAATAAGTATTTGAACAACCTATGATAGAAGTCTCCTTACAAGCTGAGATCGCCTCGAGCGGGGCGACTTGCTTCGCCCTGGTAAGTCGCGCCTCTCAAGTGTGAACTGGCCCTTAGGGTCAGAATTCTAGCTGATAGACAGGTGTTCAAATACTTATTTGCAGCTGTATCATACAAATAAATAGTTTAAAAATCATACATTCTGATTTCTGGATTTTTTTTTTTAGATTATGTCTCTCACAGTGGACATGCACCTACGATGACAATTTCAGACCCCTCCATGATTTCTAAATGGGAGAACTTGCAAAATAGCAGGGTGTTCAAATACTTATTTTCCTCACTGTTCATATCCTTTTGGTATGGATGTGCCCTCTTATATATATATATATATATATATATATATATATATATATATA
>BLSH010422250.1:93278-104364 GCA_018402905.1 Glandirana rugosa
GGAAATGTGCGTGTACTTGAAATTACCGTCGGGTCAGAATCCGGTATCCCAAGTTAAAACTACACCGGGTGGGAGACGTCGATATTGTCGAAGTTGATAAGACCCTTCCGACAGGTGTTCCAAATCCTCACACAGATACCCTTACAAACCGGTAAGAAGGCCTTCACTTAAACACTCCAGTCCGTGACTACAAACTCTTCCGGACCCAGCGTCAGAGACGAGATTAAGTCGGTTTTCCACAAGATAGACCAACTCCAGTCCTGAGACACGTCCGGTCAGTTCAAGGAGGTGGGGGTTTGAGTGAGTAGGTTACAACGTCGCACAACCGTGCAATTGTCATTCAAAATGCGACAGCGCTGAAACCTGAAAATTGGTCTGGGCAGGAGGGGGGTTTAAGTGCCCAGTAAGGAAGTGGTTAAAGGGGTTGTAAACTCTCCTGGTTTTTCGCCTTTGTGGGAACAGTTTGGGGATGGCCCCTCCCTGTTCCAACATGACTGCGCACCACTGCATAAAGCAAAGTCCATAAAGACATGGATGAGTGAGTTTGGGGGTGGAGGAACTTGACTGGCCTGCACAGAGTCCTGACCTCAACCAGATAGAACACCTTTTGGCTGAATTAGAGCAGAGACTGCGACCCAGGCCTTCTCAAACATCAGTGCCTGACCTCACAAATTCACTTCCGGAAGAATGGCCAAACATTCCCATAGACACACTCCTAAACCTTGTGGACAGCCTTCCCAGAATAGTTGAAGCTGTTATAGCTGCAGAGGGTGGGCCACATCAAAATTGAACCCTATGGCCTAAGACTGGGCTGCCATTAAAGTTCATGTGCGTGTAAAGGCAGGCATCCAAATACGTTTGGCTAGATAGTGTATCTGGCAAGATTTGCAGTGGTGGTGGAACCCTCATACACATAAATACTACATTTAGACATAATTTAGGTAAGGCCCTGAGTCAGGAGTTATGTTTAACAACATAGGAAGAACAAGCAACATCTCTACATGAAGTGGTATATTTGGGATTTGAACTGAGGAACTCAGCGTTGGCAGACATTTGTCTTACCTTGTGAGTCACAGAGCTGTTATGCATGTAACCATCCTACACATATATACTGCATTTCCTTGGACATATAAGTGGTGGAATTACATTAGTCAGGAGTTATTCTTCTTGATATATTCTGTGATATTTGGTGGTTCTTGGTGAGTGAGTGTAGAATAGTAATGTTACCCTCTCATTTTTGGGAATGGCATTTTTACTTCTGCTGTTGGTACACATATCACATTTTATGGGCTCAAATTGGGATCATTTGGAAATAATTAAAAATAAAAAATTGTGACTAATTTTAAATTTCCATAAGCAGTGGTATTGTTTGTGGTTTGTAAAGACACCTGTGTGAGTTTGGGGAAATATTTTTGTGAGATGGACTGCAACAAGTAAGCGAAAGTGATAGAGAAAAAAATATTTAAACAAAACATGAAAACAATACACATTCTTTCATTCTTAAAAACAAACTAGAGCATGAAAAAGCAACATTGTTGCAAGGCCAATATCTTTGAAAGAAAGATACATTTCATCTCAACATGAAAAGGATTTCTTTGGGAAAGTTACAATTGTACCATTACAATGAATGGCTGAAACTTGCATTGGGCTACATAACTCCAATTTTGACTTCCAAAAAACTCTGTTTAAACCAGTGCTCAATTTGGTATTTACTATAGCGCCTTGCAATTACTCCATGGGAGTTAAAATAAGAGTAGTTTCATGTCTCAGCATGCTGAGTCGTGCTCAGCTGTGCTGTGCACCTAGTTGTAAAAGATCGGGAATTTATCTCTTCTCAGACTTTTAAAGATGTTTCACTGTAGAAATCACTATTTCACAGTTTAAAAGCAGATTATCTTTAAACAGTATACCACATATTTTAGTACAATTTAGGTAATATCATGCTTAGGTGATATCATGCTCTAAACATTATTTGTGCACTTCTCCAGGTCCTGACTAGAGTAAGGATTTGGGCGCTATCTGTTGCCTGGGCGCTATAGTAAATTTGAGTTTGGGAGTATTTTGCCGCCAGCGCTCTTGTGAATACCATTTTAGCACTATTTGCCACAATTGCAGTATTTTTGTCACTATTTTGCGGCCGGCGATATAGTATATAAACCCCATAGAGTTTTTCCCAGTCTTCCTGTAAGCATTTACTGACTGGATGTGCATCCTATTCTGTCATGTGCTGAATTTTTTTAGGGGAAAAATAAGTTACTGTATATAAGAGAAATAGTTCCATACTAGTGTGAACATGTTTCTTTAATCCAACTCTTATCCTAGGATACACTGAACAGGCACATATTCCAGCAGCATAAAATGCTTAGCAACTAAATCTAGAACAAGTGGCATCCGTGACCTACTGCATTTACAAACAGGTTTTGTGACTTGTGGCATGAACATTAATGGAATGCTTTAAAAAGCATGTTTTGAAAAATGAAGTATCACTTGAGATGGGACACATAATCAAAGTAATAAGTGCACAGCACTTAAACTGACTTGAGTAGGATTTGTTTATATTTTATATTAGGTTGGGTTTATGGGTTGGGTTATGTATAAGCCAGTCCATGAATATGTGTGCCAAAGATGAGCAAGACTTTAAATAAATAGGTAACTACGATTATGCTATTAAATTTTGCTAACAGCACACACCTCTCAAAGTACACACCTTCAAGTTACTTGATCATGGCTTTGTTTTTTATCCATGGCTGTAGCACACCAGTCAATCCTACTACCTTTTTTCAGTAATCTGGTGATCCCCATTTGCTTACCCATTTTTAAAGCAAGAGAAGTATCCTCATGCATCTTGATGTGCCCTATATACAAAGCCTAATGGTCACTTAAAAACACTCATTCAAATCTGCCTTGGTAGTTTAAAGCATATCTAAACCCAAAAACAAAATTGTACTATACTGTAGGTGGCGGTCCCTTGATAATGTGCCAGCATACGTTTTCTTTTTTAGGTTTTTTCCTATATATATTTACTTGGTGCTCCTTTCTCCTTTTCTAGTCTCCCTTTGCGGCTATATTCATCTCTCCACCGAACCTTTGGAAGCAACTGTGGTTGTCACACAGGCTAAACTTTAAACATCTATGTACATTATTAGGTGTGCATCCAAAAAATACTTACATCTAGTTGGGGGGCAGCGAGGTGCAGGTAGCGACTCCGGTGTCCGCTCCTCCAGCGGTTTCCGTCCAATAGTATTGTCTGACGCTTTGGCCAATCAGGGAACAGGTATCACGATCCGCCTCCTGATTGGCGGGAGGAGATCTAGTGTGAAAATAGTGAATGTTCATTCGCTATCGTCACACAACTGGGTGGGATTGGGTCGCAGTGCTCTGCGCCCCGAGCCCACCCTTTTTTTGAAGCCTATTACAGCCTCTGGCTCTAATCACAAGCTTCAAAAAAACACCCCCCCAATGGAATCCGTAGTCCAGCGCCCTGATATGTAGATCAGGAGGCCGGACGCATGGATAGATGAATGGGGGGGTGGCGCCCAGGCTGCCACTGGTTGACAGTGTATGTTGGTTCCAGGTGGGAACCTGGAACTTCAAGGTGTCAAGAGAACTTACATTCTGGCATGCAACTGTCACATATGCTTGTGCACATAACCAAACTGTCAAACCATCAAATGGCTGGTGTCATAACTGATCACATGTGCAGCACCATGGCAGCTTCAGATCAAACAGAAGCTAAGATGCTAAGATGGCAGCCTCCTTGGCTGAAAAGGGAAGGAGGGTTTAGTTCCACTTTAGTAAGTGCATTTTCGTGGAATATCGAGCTCCCAACTCTGCAAGGCAAAGTAACATCACAAAACAACAACAAAGAGAGGACGCACCAACCTAGCACATTACCTTAATACAACTTATTGAGAAATGAAAAGCTTTAAATTTTTCAACAATTTTTATTAAGATAATGTGCTAGGTTGGTGTGCCTTCTCTTTGTTGTTATGTATGTATATAAAGATACCCAATGTCCTGAGGGGGCAGCAAGACATATCGGCCCTCATGAAGAGTTTATACAAACTAGTCTCAAATCATATCACTCGAGCGCAGAAGAGTATTCTTTAGATTTTATAGGCCTAGTGACATTACCTGTGCCTCCTGGAGCATCAGAAGCCATGATTCCAATGGAAGGTCCACTTTAAGTGTTTTTTTATGTGACTAATTTATATGCTTGTTTTTATTTTATTATTGAGCTAAAAGTAGATATTTTGAGATTAGCTACTAGAGGGAGTTCCGAGTAGTTCTGTACAATTACTCGGTTAACAACTTTTGAGATAAGATATCAACTGCAGAGAACGTGAATTGTTTTCAAATACTCAACTGACTCAAAGACTTGCATTGTGTGAAACCGCAGTAAAGCACAAGTGATGTGTAGCAGTGCAAAGCAGGAACCAGAGCCTGCAAATGTAATATATAAAACATTTCTGCCACCAATGTATATATATATAATTATAAAATATACATAACAACATATTTTTAAAGCATCGCCCATTCAGAAGTTTTTTTACATATAAACTGAACTCATATTTGTGTATTTAAAAACAATATATTTAAAAAGACTACACATTCCTTTTACTTGCAAGTATTACTATGAACATAATGCATATTTGACCCTTATACTGAATTCATATATTAACGTGTACACTACAGTTATTTTGTATCACCAGGTGGCCCTGTGAGTAACTTCAGGTGGATGTAAACCCATGAAATATGAGCTGGGCACATTTATCTGCAGCTAGATCAAAGCACTAGGTCCTGTGGCCTTTTCCTGCTCCGTTCTGCTTTTATCAGCATGATAACTTCTGACAAGTTCTCCGACGCATGTGATAAAACCAGGCTGAATTTTGTGTCAGGGTGGGTGCTATAAATAGATTAGCAGAAAGCTGCTTTACTCACAGGACAGCTCTGAAAGTATCTGCCTATCTGGGGGGGGGGGGGTGCCTTTCCTCCAATCAGCTGTCTCCCAGTGTAATCCAAGACTTCTCTCACAGTGCAGAATGAGGAAGTGAATTCTAACACGATCTGCACTTTCTAAACAGCATTTAAAGCTGAAGACAGCAGATATACAGTATCTCACAAAAGTGAGTACATCCCTCACATTTTTGTAAATATTTTATTATATCTTTTCATGTGACAACACTGAGGAAATGACACTTTGCTACAATGTAGTAGTGAGTGTACAGCTTATATAACAGTGTAAATTTGCTGTCCCCTCAAAATAACTCAACACACAGCCATTAATGTCTAAATCATTGGCAACAAAAGTGAGTACACAAAGTATCAATATTTTGAGTGACCATCATTATTTTCCAGCATTGCCTTAACCCCCTTGGGCATGGAGTTCACCAGAGCTTCACAGATTACCACTGGAGTCGCTTTCCACTCCTCCATGACAACATCACGGAGATGGTGGATGTTAGAGACCTTGCACTCCTCCACCTTCCATTTGAGGATGCCCCACAGATGCTCAATAGGTTTTAGGTCTGAGGACATGCTTGACCAGTCCATCACCTTTACCCTTAGCTTCTTTAGCAAGGCAGTGGTCATCTTGGAGGTGTGTTTTGGGTCGTTATCATGTTGGAATACTGCCCCGCAGCCCAGTCTCCAATCATGCTCTGCTTCAGTATGTCACAGTATATGTTGGCATTTATAGTTCCCTCAATGAACTGTAGATCTCCAGTGCCGGCAGCACTCATGCAGCCCCAGACCATGACACTCCCACCACCATCCTTGACTATAGGCAAGACACACTTGTCTTTGTACTCTGAGTCCTCACCTGTTTTCTGCCACACACGCTTGACACCATATGAACCAAATATGTTTATCTTGGTCTCATCAGACCACAGGACATGGTTCCAGTAATCCATGTCCTTAGTCTGCTTGTCTTCAGCAAATTGTTTGTGGGCTTTCTTGTGCATCATCTTTAGAAGAGGCTTCCTTCTGGGAAAACAGCCACGCAGACCAATTTGATGCAGTGTGCAGTATATGGTCTGAGCACTGACAGGCTGACCCCCCCCCGCCCCTTCAACCTCTGCAGCAATGCTGGCAGCACTTATACGTCTATTTCCCAAAGACAACCTCTGGATATGACACTGAGCACATGCACTCAACCTCTTTGGTCGACCATAGTGAGGCCTGTTCTGAGTGGAACATTTTCTGTTAAACCACTGTATGGTCTTGGCCACCATGCTGCAGCTCAGTTTCAGGGTCTTGGCAATCCTCTTATAGCCTAGGTCATCTTAATGTAGAGCAACAATTCTTTTTTTCAGATCCTCAGAGAGTTCATTGCCATGAGGTGCCATGTTGAACTTCCAGTGACCAGTATGAGAGAGTGAGAGCAATAACACCAAATTTAACACCCCTGCTCCCCATTGACACCTGAGACCTTGTAAAACTAATGAGTCACATGACACCGGGAGGGAAAATGGCTAATTGGGCCCAATTTGAACATTTTTACTTAGGGGTGTACTCACATTTGTTGCCAGTGGTTTAGACATTAATGGCTGTGTGTTGAGTTATTTTGAGGGGACAGCAAATTTACACTGTTATACAAGCTGTATACTCACTACTTTACATTGTAGCAAAGTGTCATTTCTTCAGTGTTGCCACATGAAAAGATAGAATAAAATATTTACAAAAATGTGAGGGATGTACTCACTTTTGTGAGATACTGTACATGTAAAACTTGTGTAGGAGGATTTGGTTCATCTCTGTGTATCATCTGAGGCTGTTCTCTTCACTGGGTATATGTGAGGGTTTACATCCACTTTAAGTGCTCAGTTACCATAATGTTACTGTTACATAGTGTTATACCAAATTCACAAGAAAATATCAAATTTTCCGTAAATCTACTGGTGAAAGATGTGATATTGTGAAAGTATGAAAAATGATACCATAACTAATTTAGATCAAACATAAAAATGGTGTAAAAGTGGAAATCCAAAGTTTATACAGGGTTCTTTTTTATAAACAACATATAATATAAAGTAGGTGAAGTACACATCTATAGAATAAGTAATATACAGAAATCTTTGATGTGTGATCAAAATACAATGCTTTTTGTATTATTTCTAGTGTATACATGAGATAGATTGTAGCACCTCCCTGGTGGCAGGCTGTTAATCCAGTTCAGCCTGACCCCAGGTTTGGGCACGCTATGGAGTTAAAGTACTTGAAGATGTGTTCTCGGCAGCAGCTTTGCTTCCCTTCACTGTCCTTAAAGCCAAATATCATCTACCTGGTTGGATATATTTCCGATGCCTACAACTACATCATGCAGCTCATGCCCAGTTCTTGGCCTCCCCGAGCTTAGGTATGGATCCCATTGAGGAGTTGCTAGCTCAAGAACAGTTGTCAAAGCCGTTATCCGCTCTCGACTTGGCTTTGCGGAGTGTTGAATCTCCTAAAATGGATAGGCTTTGGGATATGTGGAAAACTGACATTCTGGACTTGGGCAGGGAAGACTGGGAAGATTGTTTAGAAGATAGCACTAGATTGATGATTTCCTCGAAGGAAAAGTTGATACAGGTTAAATTCTTACACAGAGTCTATGATACCCCCCAGAGACTGCGCAGAGTTTACCATCAGGGATCACAGGACTGCCCTAGATGCGGGAACAGTGTAGGAACGTATATTCATATGTTCTGGGGCTGCCCAAGGATTGTTCAGTATTGGGAGGAGGTAGTGGAACTTATCAACTGTCGCCTCCAGCTGCCTCCCCGGAGTTGGCTCTATTGGTAATCCAGGATGATAAGCAGAGGCCTCACTGCGCTAAACTATTGATAGTGTGTCTGTCACAATTCCTGGGGGCTGGTGAGCACCACCAAGGGATGTGAAGCGCACCACAAGGTTGTGGACCAATAGCTGACTGCTGCTAATGAGTTCCGGGTGATATGGGGAGAGGGCCCCACTGGAGCACGGACACTGAAACACAGGGAGCTAGTGCATTGGTTTCCCCAGGGTGCAGAATCTAAGAGCCAGTGGGTGTTCACCAGAGCCTCTAGTGGTGAGGATGGGTTTGGTTGCAACTGGATCCAGGTCGTGGCCTCCGGGGTCCCCTAGCTCACGCTCGGGCTGGGTACAGGTGGAAGAGAGGAAGCAGCAACACAGGAATAGCAAAGAAAAGTCACAGGAATAACAAAGGGTCAAGGCTACAAGCAGACAGGAGAAACAGAGAACAAGAAGATTGAGGCATCAGGTAGGCAGGGATAGTCAGACAAGGATCGGAACACGGATAAGACTGAGAGCAAACGAAAGGAACAACCACACACAAGCCAAACACAGACAAACGTTGATCAGCAATGCAGGCTAGCACTACCAGGTATATCCTGTTAAGCCTGGGGTGGAGACAAGCTGAGGAGGGCCTACTAAAGCACACAGGTGAGGGAGGCCCTGCCTTTAACTGGACACATGCAGTAAAGGTAGGCATCAAATAAGACATAATGTTTGCTGGTTACATGACAGTATCTTTTATTTTATGCCAAGCAGGAAATTAATCTAAGATGGAATGCCCGTTCCCCTCCCAATGTGGGTTCATGGGAAAAATCTATAAATGCTATTCTGCCACTATATAAATTGACCTACATCAATAGGAACTGCCCCAAGAAGTTCGATAAGGTATGGCAGCCATGGACAGCTTAGGAGGAGGTTTCCTCCCTAAATGCTGCCTTTGGTACTGTGATGGCTGCACTACCTTTCTTTTGCCCTGTCTAAGACTTAGTGCGGTATAGTGCCCTCCTTTGGGTTTTACCTATAATATTGTGTATTGTCGTTTACTTGATGTGTACTTTGAACATACCAAAACTGTCCACCTGTACTATATCTTTTGATATGGTCCATACTCCTTCAATTTGTACCATGCCTTTTTGCGTCAATAAAGGAACATTCTGTTTTGTAAAAAAAAAAAAAAATCTAGGGCTTACTACAATAATTACAGCAGTGTTGGGACGCTCTAGTTCTGCACTGTTTGGCCATTCACTTGCTTATGAGGAGCCCCTGTGTTTGCATAACCAGTCTATCAGGGGTCACACCATACACCCGAACCCAAAAATTACAAGGGTCATCAATTACAAGGCACAAGGTCTTACATGGGAACCCATCTCACCACCATCAGATTGGCCAACCTGCCTTCACCTGGCCATCACCTGTTTACTGACTGATCCAGTCTCAAACTTTGATTTCCAGGTATAGGCTTACCCTGCATCCCATAGGAATAAAAAGACTCAGACCATATCCTCCACATTCTCTTCTTTACCATGTGAAATTGTGTTTAGCAAAGTGCATAGACAAATATTGTTTCATCTTGCATGGCTGCTAAAATCCAGATTCCTTGGTCACGTAAAACAGACGTGTGGCCATTTTTAGGCAATGATGTAACCTCCTGCATTTCCCACCCATTTGCTTACTTGTTCAGGAATTTCTGGCCATATAAGTGATTGGCCAGGTGATGTCAATGCTTGGTAAGGATGAAGCCGCTACAAGCAGCCGCTGTTTCCTTAGCAACCACTGATAACCAGAAACTGTCATTTTCAATGTCCGGACCAAACACTGAACTCATCCCTAGTCATCATGCAGCTGATCTTTCCTCATTCCTGACTTTCATGCCTTATTTTTAGACTAGCAGTCATAGGCAGTAGTGCCTTAAATGTCACATTGCATATATACAGCTATGAGGCACAAGAATACCTAGGCATACTCGTGTATCAGGTAGGGCACCACTAATTTTTAGGAGGAATTTCAGACAAAAGGTGCATTTTTTTTAAGGATACTGCTTACGAACAATTTAGATTTCTAAATTTTCCTGATAAAATAGCTAATATTAACTTTTCAGTTCTGTTCCACCTTAAAGGACCACTATACTCAATTAACAGTGCTTTCATAAACGTGTATTAATAGAAAAAAACTAAAAACCATAAATAAAATATATATGCATATGAAGACATCATACATTCCAATATGTGTGTAATTTTACTACAGGTGTTTATATAGCGTTGATAATTTAGGTAGCACTTTACATATATATTGTACACTCATATGAGTTCCTGCCAGGCATGTACTGGCCATCGGGACTACCGGGAGTTTCCCGTAGGGCCGATGGCTCAGTGAGTCGGTTTTAGGGTGTCATTTAGCATCTCTTTCCCAGGTCCCGGGCATCTTCATTCCAGGACAATACAGTGTCCCGGAATGAATCTAACACAGCCAGCCACCCTAAGAGCTACAATGTACTAAATGGTTGCTAGGAGCACCTACCGCTTGGCGTCTAGCAACCAGTGACATCACAGCACACACAGTGAGGAGCGGGAATCAAAGCGGAGGAGGCCTAGTGCTAAACTCCACCCACCTCTTCTCAAGTCCAGCGCCGCGGGCCACGGCATGCTTAGCCAGAGGGAAGGACTTGTTTGGGTAATTGGGGAGATTGGAGGCTCAGGAGCCTGATGGGCACCCAGCACTGTCACCACTGGACTCTTTTGCTCTCCGGCCGGGAGATGGATTGGAGGAGCTCTGCCTCCGCCAGACTTGGGCTTCTTCCCCTCCAGTCCTGAGATCATCTTCTGTGTACAGAGATCAGCTGCTGACTTTCTCCTCCCCGCCTGACTGAGGGACCTGTCACCTTAGGTACTATCGGGCTCATCACGGGGGTCTGGGGGTCAGAGCATTGGCAGGCAGCTGGTTACAGAGTTCTCCATTCAAGAAGCTCAGAAAGTGAGTCCCCCCATGGCCCCCCCGAATCATATACTCCCCACCTGGTCATATACCCCCCACTTGGTCATATACCCCCCACCTGATCATATACCCCCCAATTGGTCATATACCCCCCACCTGGTTAAATACCCCCCACCTGGTCATATACCCCCCCACCTGGTCATATACCCCCCACCTGGTCATATACCCTCCACTTGGTCATATAACCCCACCTGGTCATATACCCCCCTGGTTATATACCCCCCACCTGGTTACATACCTCCCACCTAGTCATATACTCCCCCATCTGGTCATATACCCCCACCTGGTCATATACCCCCCACCTGGTTTTATATACCCC
>BLSH010422250.1:107969-146389 GCA_018402905.1 Glandirana rugosa
TCTACCGGATTCGATATTCTTATGACGGTTCTGGGACTTTGACTCGACGTCGTGCAAACGGTTCTGGTGTGTCGACAAATTATCCTGTCTAAGGTGAGTCTTGTCCGGAGCGGTACCAACTGGTTTCTTCAACTCACGTGTACGAGTCACAGTATATGTCTCCAACAGAAACCCTTTATCTACATACTCACGACGGTCGTAACGATGTCTCCAACTTCCCGGACCCCCCAGTCGGACAGTCACGAACCTGGTACGGGGGTGTGACATTGTTTAACCAGACGTATCGACAGTAGGGTCGAGGCCTGTTCTGAGTGGAATCTGTCCTATTAAACAGCTGTGTGGTCTTGGCAAACGTGCTGCAGCTCAGTTTCAGGGTCTTGGCAGTATTCTTATAGCTTAGGCCATCTTTCTGTAGAGCAACAATTCTTTTTTTCAGATCCTCAGAGAGTTCTATGTCATGAGGTGCCATGTTGAACTTCCATTGACCAGTATGAGAGAGTGAGACCGACAACACCAAATTTAACACACCTGCTCCTTGTTCACACCTAAGACCTTGTAACACTAATGAGTCACATGACACCGGGAGGGGACATGGCTAATTGGGTCCAATTTGGACATTTTCACTTAGGGGTGTACTCACTTATGTTGCCAGCGGTTTAGACCTTAAAGGCTGTGTGTTGAGTTATTTTGAGGGGATGGGGGATTCATACATACACATAGTAAGGCCAATTTAGACAGGATCAAATTAACCCACAAGCATAACTATGGTGTGTGAAAAGAAACCCGCACAGGCATATGAAGAACATGCAAAATCCATGCAGTACCAATAAACCACCAAACCACAATATACAATGTAACCTAAGCATCCACGTTTTCTGAATGTCTATACTTGAAAGTTATAAAGCTTATTGGTAACTTGCATCAGAATCTAAAGGTGAAAAGTAATTAAAGCACACCTCCTATATATTTGTAGCACCCTCCTAGGTAGGTGCTAGAAGAGAGTATAGTTTTTGGGTCTTTCTGCTTACCAGGAAGATTGCCAGGCAAATTTAGATGCTCTCTGCCTACCAGGGAGCAAGGATCCATTGATAGGGTCTGCTCATGGTGTATAGGTCCTGCTCATGTTCTCTGAATGTTTCAGAATGGTCCAATAGAGGAGCATATTGGACAGTGGGAGGAATGCCTGACAAATGAGGGCACAGGCATTGTTACTGCCCTGGCTATTGGCAGAGGAAAGTGTCTCGGTGCATGCTGGGTGCCTGTATAAATGCCATGGACACATGTGCTCAGGGTCTTCAGCTGGAGAGCGGGGTCCTGGAGGGAGGGGGCGGCTGCCCCTCCTCTGTAGAAGCTGTCATGCGGCCTTGGGTGTCTGACCTGAGGGCCTGAATCTGAGAATAGCTGCAACCCAGATGTCCTGCAGAGCTGACTGGAAGGGAGACATGCTAGAAAGGATCTGTTTCAGCCTACAGTGAGTACAGATCTTTGTCTTGGGGCATGTCCTATGAGGGCCATCCCTTCAGCTATTAGAGTCAGAGGACGGGTGTCAGTGAAAGGGGATGCTAGTGAGTTTCCTGGAGAGAAACACATTTATCAAGTCTGCTGCCAGAATAAGCAAAGGACTTATTTTTCCCATACAAGTGTTGTATGGTATAACATCAAGTCTGTTACCACATCTGGATAAGAAGAAATGGCTGCACACCAAGAACTGCGATCCAACATCCTTTATAAGGACATCCCAAGGTTACAGGACAACAAAGTGCTGAATGGTAGACATGATTCCCACACCTTATTTCACGTATTCATTACCTGTTACCACATCTAACCTGTGAGTTCGAGAGAGAGTTGTCCTCAATTGTAATTAGTTCCATTTGGAGTATCCCACTATTCCCTTCTCCTATCCAAGTTCTAACAATAAATACCAAAAAAAAAAAAACCCTGGATTGATTCTTGGAAACAAGTGGATGAGAGTATGGGAGGTTGTGTGAAAACCTTAGCAATTGGCTGCAAGTCTACACACAGCAATCCCTACGGGGCAGTGCTACATAGTAATTCACGCAAATAATAATAAGAATAAAAGGTACAAAAACAAGGAGATGGGAAGCCAAAAAAATAAAGATAAGTAAACTGGGACCCCAAGGCAGGGGAGCAGGTCTGGGAACTAAAACAACCAACACGTTGTACAGCTTAGAATGTTCAGTTTTTTTAGGAGAAGGTTGTATGATATGCAAGCTTCATAATGCATGCTAGAGGAGCATACGAGACCAGGATAGGGTGAGAAGGCAGGCAGATAAAAGTTGACAATTCCCACTACTGGACTTGGACAGTGGAACCAGGTGTTATATACAGGCACATCAGCAGTAAAACAAAGGGACAACTATATGATGAATTTGTGACTAGACCCCACCCTCAGTGGCCCTATCCAATGTCATAAACTATGTGGCCTATACAGAAATACAGTCCTTCCAGGTGCCTGCAATATCAAAGATTTTACATGAGATAATGTGGGCAGGCAGTTCTTTCAACAGACACAGTTATTAATGGAAGATCTTTCCATCAGACATGTGATTTTAAACTTTAATGTGGCTGTACATGTTCAGCATGTCTTTTTAGAGGGCTCATATTAGTCATTGTCTGTATGAACTGCCCAAATGATGATTAGTTATCCAATCAGATATTGCAGGATGGAAGACGATTTTACTCAGCATCTGTATAAACAATGTATTCCACTCTCATAAAATTATTTCTTTTGTTCTTCAAATTATATTGACAGTAAGCACCATTTTTTGAAAAATTTGTTTACGCATCAACAAAAAGGAGAAATCAAGAATGACCTAATATGCTCATGCGTGGGGAGCTTTATATATAAAAGTTAACAAATCCTTACTCTATACTCAATAATCCACATACAAACATCATTCTCCAGGGAACATGTTGAAAAGCAAACATTGTATGCTGGCTGTTGAAAAATTATGTTGGCATGAGTATTTAAACACTTACAGAGGAAAACATTAGAATTTAGAAATGTGATAGGCCTAAAATCGCTAGGTATTCTACGTACCAACAAAACTCAGGCCAATATTACTTAATTCAAGGAGAACTGAGATTGCCACTGATGATTCTCTTTGTGACAGGAAATATTATTTCTTCCATTGAATGGCTGTTGGTGATCACATGCAGAAGTGCCAGCTGTACTCGTTTAAACAGTCAGTTGAGTTTTTAAAAGGTTTGCCCAGAAAATGCTTTTGTTTTTGAAGGCAAAATGCCATGATGGTTTTATGCTCCTCCTGTGCTCCTCATTGTCATGAGACATTAGATTAACTGTGGGTTCACAAATCTAGTAGCATATTGTCCTGGAAATAATTACATTTTGGCAACTACCTACATGACTGGAAAACTGTGCTACTGATTGCCATGTTTTTTTAACGTACTTTGCTACTACACAGCTATAACCAGGTGGATTTTCTATCAATATTTCTTACTTCTGCTACTCTGTCCGACTCTTAGTAACAGCCAGCTTCATCTTCTTAGCAAGTCTAGTCCTGCAGCATTATTTGTACAGTTTTTGTCTATGCCAACAAATTTAGGGTCACACATTGGTTTTGAACTAATGTTGTTAGGATTGTTGACAGCTTAAGTATTGGGTAAATATTGTGTAGCACTACCCACATAGGAACCACTGATATTTACTCATTTTTTCCCAAGGAGTACAGAGGCTGCCCTGCCCCACAAGCAACAGTCCATTAACACTGGCTCCAATAAACAGTCCAGGGGATGTCTTTTGGTATTTTATTGCTTGAAGAATGTCAACAGGATAGGGGAGCATGGGCATGGGGTCAAAACACTTGGTAGTTGGTAATTAGAGGGCAATCTTCTCCAGAAGTAGTAGCTAGTGTTGAACAGTTTAAAGCCCCTCACACAAAGACCATTAGGCAAGTGTTTGTGTGGGCATCTGGGTACATTGTGCCAATGCACTATTGCCAGTACCCAATGCAGCTTCCAGTACAATATCCAGTCACAGGGATCAGTTTAGGGTTACTACTCACAAGTTCCCAGAACAGATGCCTCCTTCCGGTCTCCTCCAGACACGGTCCAGTGAGTAAGACGACACCTCTCAGGACCAGATCCATTGTGGTGTGGTTTTGCAATCAACTCCAAGAAAAGTCCAGTTCTGGCACCGCTGATATCTATATGTTCAGTCTGTGGGCTACCTGAGGACAGCAGCCCCTCTAACTCTGGAACCCTCCTGGGGAGAAGGAAACCTGCTCTCTAGTGTTTAAAACCATTCATCTCCATTCCTGCCCCCCACTTGACACTCCTCCCCAGGGATTGGCTGGATCCCAATAAATAGTCAGGCTGGTTGTTTTGAATCTCCTGTTCTAATCTCTGGAAGCTTCTTTCAGAGGCAGGGGGAAGCAATCATACTCCCAATCTGTGAGTCTCCTGAGCAGGCTAGAACAAACAATTACTTCTCCCTTGATTACTGAAGGAGCCAAGAGCTAAATTTGCCTAGCATCTTATACTAGGAGGGTGCTACAGTTGGAATGATCAGTGTAAGGAATACACATCAAAGATGGAGGAATGCTTGGATTTTAGAGGTATAGGAAGAGCAGAGTCAAGCACTTGAAGATTTGTTTGCAGATTAAGTGTAAGGTCGAACAGCTGTTGAGGACACAAAGTTTATGGCTAAATGGTTGCGATAACAGACAAAATCTGGAGACAAATCATGGTAAAGTGGAAATGAGGAAAAGGGGGGCTAAAGCCTTTGTAGCGGTACCCCCGAAGGAGCTGCTAATGAAATTTATATTTGTTCCCGAGCCTCCCTCTGATTATCCTGCAGCCAGTCACTATGGCATTTTCACACAGCCAGGTGCACACACAATCCGGCTTGTTTCCAATGACCAGTCTAGGGGATGAATTTTAAATGCTTTATTGTTGAACTTGGATAGAAGGATAGGTATGGGATACTCCAAGTTAACTGACTGTAACTGAGGACAAATTCTCCCTAGCTCTGTATAGCAGGTGGTCAGTGACATTACACAGCAGACTGACCTCAGTGAAACAAGTCCATCTTTAAGCAACAAAGGACATGGCAGACTTTGTTTCTTCAAGACACTAGCCTGTGTCTCCTTTCTAACTCATTGCAGCAGACTGCTAAAGGCACTTTATGGCAGGCTGACTTTAGCAGAACAGGTCCCTTGTTAAGCAGTAAGGACAGAAGCTGGACTCTGTTCTTCAAGACACTCTCCAGTGTCTCCTTTCTAGCTGGCACACCTAATTAAGCTGATATGAAGGCAGGGAAAATTCTAACAACACAGTCTCAAGGATCCTCTCACAGATCTGAACTCACACCATGTCCTGGGACAGTTGGTAGCCCTTCTCTGCCAACTTCCAAGCGACACTTTGCCACTGCAGTATCAGACAGAATCCAGGGACATCCTCCCTCTGTCAGCTTTCAAAGAACTGTGGGTTGCAGCTTCAGCATCCGGATAGGCCTCGACTAGGCCTAGCAGCCGGCAGCCTCCTGGATAAGCCCTCAGGCCTAGCAGCCAGGAGCTGGACACATGCCTCCAACCCTCAGGCTTGGGTGGGCTGGAACTCCTCACCTTTAGCCCATGTGCTCCTTTTTATATGAAGGTGTTCACCCAAGATGCAGTGGGGCATCACTCCCCTGCTAGCTGGTCAGAACCACCTCCAAATACACCTGCTGTCACTGGCTGAGGTTTTCTCCCTCTGTCCAATAGGGAACCATACTACTGAACAGGATAAAACATCTCCAGACCACATGAAACAGCACCAGAGCACACTGAGCAGACCCTATTAAAATCAGGCTCTCTGATAAGCAGACAGCATATAAAATTACCTGTCAGCTCTCCTGTTAAGCAGAGAGAGCCAAAAACTATATACACTCACTAGTACCCAAACTAGGAGGGCGCTACACCTTTATGACAGAAAAAAATGCAGGCTAAATTTGGGCTGTGAAGCAGCAAGTACTAGAAATGTCAGTCAACAATTGTCACACTGAAGAAGCAGGTAATAGGTAAAGCTGGGAATGAACATCATTTTGCAGTTAACCCCTCTGGTATACACCCTTACATACTTATAGCAAACTTTTGCATAAGGGCAAGGGTTCTTGGTTCACATATTGTCAGCATGCTGTTTATACAGACGTAGGTACAACAATGATTCTCATATATTATACTGTGATTAGTGACCGGGAGTAGTTCTGCTACTTATTGGTAGTATGGTTAATGTTGTTATAATGTAATGTTCTTCCTAGTGGAACTATGAGATTATATTGCAATTTTTCCATCTCTGTGGTCCTGTTGTTTTACAATAAAACAAGAAGGAATCAGCCATGTTTCTAGCACCATCTTGACTAGTAAGAGACTCATATACAACAGCTTTCTAACAGGTTATGGGCCCAGCAACAGCCAAAGTAGTAAATACTGCTGCAAATACAGATATAGCTTAAAGCTACAACAAAACAGTCTCTGAAAATAACAAAACAGTCTCTGGACTCACTCTCAACCATGCAAGGTTTTCCCTCAAATATGTACCTCTGTCCCTTCCACTAGCAGCGCTAAAAAGAAAACCTTAAAGGGCACCATACCTAACTCAAAGTCAGAATCCAGGACCTACACTAATAAGCCTACCACTACCAGGCCAGTGCAGCAGGGTCTCAGTATCCCTAATACCCACAATAGCCCCTCCACATATAACTTAACAGAATCTGAACCTGATATAGGGTGGAATACATGGATGGGGAATTACACTTACCAAAACCAGAAGTCTGTATGCTCCAGGAACAGACATCTACTCTGGTTTCCACAATTAGGCACTTTCATAGGTAACTGGAAGACCTAAACAATAAAGGACGGCGCAACAACATAAGGGTCAGAGGATTCCTTGAAGCCACCCAAGGCAGCAAAATTAAAGTGTTGCAAACCCTATTCAGTAATATCCTCAGTCCCGTTCATCAGAACCAATCAAACTAGACAGAGCAAACAGAGTTCTTACACCTGCAGACCAAGAGATGTAATCCGCAGATGGCACAATTACACCTTAAAAGAAGATATCATGCATATAGTCAGAAATATGAAATCCATAGAATTTGATGGTGACAAGAAACATCTATTCCCTGACCTATCCTGGCTCACATTTAAGCAATGCTGTACATTTCAAACTCTGATTACTATCCTACTTGACAACTCCATCTCCTTCTGCTGAGCCCCTTTTGCCCAACAGCAAAGAGGGACTATAAATCCTCCACATTGCATTTTCCAAAGAATCTCCCCCAATTCTGCAAACAATATCACCTACCCCACAATCATGGGCTGGAATCTTATTCCTGCATTCTGCAGTAATTACACAGCCTGGTATTTTGTTCAACATTGTAAGTGCCCCTGGCCCCACTTATTCTTACCCTACTCAGTATTAGACCAGTAATTACCTGAGACAGCTAATTAGAATAAATTCAAAACATGCCCTATCTTATACGGAACGAGTCAGACACCCTGTCCACATATCATTGTATCCACAGTTGTTTAACTCCAGCTCACATGTTGGTAGGTGCAGTTAGCTTGTCTGCCCCTAGATGGCTCTGTTCCCAATTACAGTATGGTAAGGGGATAGTTGTAATTAGGTGTTAACTCCCCTTTTAGTGAAATCCCTCCTCTAGGGGGGTGGGGGTAGGCGGGGTCAGTGACCACGTATTGTAAATACCAGTGGTGGATGGAGCCCAGGGTAGATGTGGCTTGGGAGGCAATCATCCCCAAAGCTGTTAAAATGGAATCTCCTGCAGTATTGATCAAAATGGCCCTTTGCAAGCCTGAAGTCCCAGGCGAGGTGATACAGAACATGGGAAGAATGGCTGTAGTCTCCCTGTTCTTTCTTGAATGCCTTCTATGGGTCCTGCAGCTGAATGCTTAGGGCCTGGGAGGGACAGATAGAGTGCTTTTGTGTGAGTAATTGTGGAAACCTGGGCATGAGTGTATGTACAGTCTAATATGTACAGTCTGGAGGAAAGAAGGGAGAGGGGAGACATGATTGAAACCTTTAAATACCTCAAGGGGGTGAATAAGGTTCAGGAGGGCAGTCTTTTCAATATGAAACCAAAATCAAGAACATGGGGACATGACCTCAAACTAACTGGGGGGAAGTTCAAAACTAATCTTAGAAAGTATTATTTTACTGAAAGGGTGGTTGATGATTGGAATAAACTACCAACAGAGGTTGTGAGACAGTCAACAGTAAATGGCTTCAAACATGCTTGGTATAAACATAAATCCATAGTCAGACAACAAGGTTAATGTAAAAAAAATAAAAATAAAAATAAAAAGGGGCAGACTCGATGGACTACTTAGGCTTTTTCTGCTGTCACTTTTCTATGTCTCTATGAGTGTGTCATCTTGGAGCGTACCCAGCTGGGCAGAGACGTAGAAGGGACAGTAATAGAGAGACTGGAATACTAAAGAGGGCACCTTGGTCCCCCTGATCTGGCAGGTCCTGTGATAAGGTGAAGGAAGTTTAAAGTCAAAAGGTTTTCTACCTTAACGCATTACCTGCATTAAAGAAAAAACCTTTCACCAGCTGTTTGCCCCCCCTTCCTTCCCAAATACTTACCTACATCAATCTAGTGCTGTGCCCATTTGCAGCAGAGCTGGTCTCTCTCCCTGCTCTCACAGGACAGATTGATAGCAGTGGGAGTCATTAGCACTTCCTTCTGTCAATCAAATCCAGTGAGGAGGGAGCGAGGTGCGTGGCCAGGCCAGTCTGTGTGTGTCTATGGACGCACACAGCCTGGCTTGGGAGTGTGCCCTCACATGAGCCCCCATGGCAAAGAGCTTGTTATGAGGGCAATACGTCATACTCCCATTGCACACATTTCTGGATAAAGCTCTAGAAGATTTGGGAGCTGCAGTAACCACTAGCTGGAAACTGGTTCACAAAGTCACAATGAAGATATTTGCCAGTACACCATGGATCGACAAGTAGCATAGAAAAATCTGTTTGGACGCTACTTGTCGATCCACGGTGTGCTGGCAAATATCCTTATTGCTATGAGGGCACATGTAGGAGAGAAGGAGTGGACAGCGCCGATGAGGGACCCCAGAAGACGAGGAATGGGACTGCTCTGTGCAGTATCCTTGCACAGAGCAAGTAAGTATAAACCTCTTTTTTTCATCTTAGGTAAAAAGGAAAGAAACATCAATATCACGTTAATGCTTTGGACTTAGTATACATGCTCCAGAGTGCCCCTTTAATGTGTGCCCACTCATCAGAATTTATTGACCCCTTATTTGCAATAAGAAGGCTGATCAGTGCCTGTATTGTATACATTTCTTCCTCTAGAAAAAATGTCAACAGCAAGATTAACCGAAACGGGAGTCCCCAGAAGTAACCACTCACATATGTTTAAAATCAGGAGAAACACAAGCCAAAAGGAGTATCATTGTGCACCATCTTAAACTGCCCAAATGTAGCAGGTACCTCTCCAAACTGCCTGTCATGTCTCTGCAAGAGTTTCTCTCTCTCTACACACAAGGATCAGATTACACTGTACTTGTACTGTGTTCCTATGGGGAGAACAGTTACAACAGCCAATTATGGAGGCTTTTACGAGCAGCAGCAGAAGGATTGATGGGAACACAGGTGTCTCATGGGGGAGGCTATTTGAGCAGAGGCTGAGGCCTGATGAAGCCTCTTTGGACAGGGGTGATTGATCAGCAGGACCCTGTGTGCTACTGCAGCGGAGTTGTGCCTTGCGGCCTACCTACAGTGTTCCAGCTGGCTGCATTTCTACAGTGTTCCAGTGGATGATCTGCAGGACTAGCCCTACTAGTGACTGAGTTTGTTCCAAAACCAGCGAGCAGCTGTGGGAATCGATCAGGAAGAGCTGCAGGCAGGAGATCAGTGGAGGCCGATTCCAGAAGCATTGAGGGGTAGTGTACCACCATCTCCAGACTCATCATCATCAAAATCATCTGAGCAGCAGGACCGTTCATCTGCAGTTGTTTGTTTGTTTGGGTGAACGGGCCTAGGCCCATCTATAAGAGTACTGATTTGTGTAATTTTATACCTCACAAAGAAAGTTAGTAGTCATCTGAGCGTTACCATCAGACTAAGGAGGCTGGATTATAACCACTTGAGTCAACTGGATTGCTGTCAGTTGCTTGTTCCACCCTTATGCCATAATCAGAGGATCTGTGAACACAGTTACTTCTTAGGCATCTAACATTGGAGTAAAGAGCTGGCAGAAGACGCACTGAACTTTAATTGAGGATTTGCTACAATTACAGCTACTTTCCTTCCACTTTGCAGGACACAAGGTAGTATACTTTGCATTATTGAATTTTCCTAAAAACTATCTTAAATAGAGCAGGTGAATCTGAATCAATCAATTGCACTATTCAATAAAGTTATACCAGTTTGGTTGCATTATTTTAGAGTGGTACTGATTTATTTGTTTTACATTGAGTGGTATCAATTTACTTACAGTTCACCAATACACATCGGCTAGTCTAAAGCTTTATCCTGTATTCATTTATTTTACATAATCTATCTTTACAACGAGCATAGGTGAACATTCAGGTATCTTGACTAAACTTGATTGGAGGAATTAAAGTGTAACTTTTAACAGTGAACTGCCAGTAAATAGGAGGGGGTAGTGATACACATTCAGTTTGTTTGTGTCTCCCTTTTATTCACCAAGATTTCAAAAGTTATGTTTATGTTACTTAGACATTTATGTATGTGTGACTTAAAAGTAAACTGTTAACCATTTACCTGTGTGGTACAATTCCTGTTTAAATTGGAGTTCTACTTTAACGCAACAGAGTAAATACTTTAAACTCTACTATTGTGTGATTCCATTATTGTGTCACTCCTTGAAAGGGAACTGACTCGTGTTTCCATGTGTGCCAGAGGCAACTGAGGCTGTTATTGGGGTTGAGAGGCGGAGTAACGGACACAACATACTAAAGCAGCTCCTACTGAGGTAGTGCTACACAAATATAAAAGAAATGCACTCACAGTGTTGAGGTGCCCCTCTGGCACCCAGCATGACCGACTCACTAACAGTCAAGGGAATGCCACTTCTCCGCTCAGCCCTGGTTGAGGCTTTTTTCCAGCAGAAATGTGCTCCTTTTTTCACACTCAGTAGTCTATGCTAGCTTTTGTTACATTTAGCAACATTCATGTTCAGGGGTAAATGTAAAGAGCTGCAGCTGGGGACAAACTCATGTAGATTTTAATTTATGCATGTGCAGGTGTCCCCAATAATTTAAAAAATATTCTATTGCACACCTAACCACCGACAGTCACCCTCTTGCTCTATTCCACACTCTCTAACTCACATATTTAATCTCTCTTTCTCTACTGGCATCTTCCCCAACCCTCTAAAACATCCACTGGTGAATCCTTTACTTAAAAAGCTCTTGCTGCGCCCCACCAGTATGAACAGCCTATGACCCTCTCCTTGCTCCTGATTTACTTCTGCACTTCGGGAACGCCTACTCTATAACCATCTGAGCTGCCACCTCACTGATAACAACCTTCTTGACCTCTTTTACTCACAAAATTCCACAGAAACTGCCCTCCTAAACCTCAGTAAGTCTTACTATCTGCCAAAACCAATGACCACTACTCTGTACCCTATAGCTGGCCATACATAGATTGAAATTTGTCCAGTTCAGCAGGGATTATACCGCCAGCCTTTTCAGGTTTTCCCAAACATTCAGTTCCGTCAGCTATAGCCAGCAACACTGATCATTTTATTCTGACGGTGGGGAAGGAACCCCACTGTCAGAATACAGTACAATATCACAGCGGGAGGGATTACCTTATCCATATATTTGATGTGTGGATAGGGGAATCGAGGCATTTTCTTTCATTTATCCTGCCTTACTCATAGAACTTTTTGCTGCCTTTGATACAGTTGACGGACGCCCACCCCTCCTCAAAAGAACTGCACTCTCCCAGCCTCCACGACTCTGCTCTTTGCTGGTTCTCTTACCTATCTCACTACACCTTCAGTGTCACTTACAACTTTATATTTATACAACAAGGTAGTAACAAATGGATGATGGACTAACAGATAAAGATATAACAAAGAAGTCAGGTAGATACAAATGGAACATATTTACTTCGATATACTACCCCTAGAAATCATGAAATAATTGTATAAAATGAAATCTATTTCGGATATTTCTGCAATATTTCTGCAATGTATTTTTAATGTTTTTTTAATATTTGTTACACATTATGTTCCAGGCAACTTTACCATACGATCCTGGACAAAATGGTGCTGCAGAGAGCACACATTATGCAAAAGTGCTAGAGGCACGTGAAACCCTCTTGTCTTAAATAGGAGCTACTAGAAAATTAAACTGTGCTAGGCAGTTAACTAACCTGGCTGATTTTTAGTCTTTGTGATCATTTGAGGTTTCTTCTAAGCCTGGTTTAGCTGTTGTTCCTCCCTTCTGTCAATAGGTGGCATTGTTTCCTTTGGCATTAGTACAATGCATTAGTACGATGAGCTGCAGTGAAGGCAGGGTTATGAATATGCATATTTCTCTCAGCCAGTCAGTAGGTGTTTCCTGCCCACTGAGCATGCTGGGAGAGAGAATATATTTGGAGTAAGTCAGGTAATAAGGGTCCTTCCACCCAGACTTCAGTCTGGTGGGAATGTGTGAGGAATAGCTGCGTTGGGTGAGACCTGGAGCCTAAGGCCTGGTCATGTGATCAAGGCTCTGCCAGAGAGAGCCTGTTTGTTGCCTGGAGGCATGAGAAAAAGGATGGAGTTCTGAGATGAAGTACCAGGGTTTACTCTTCCATGAGTCAGGGACTGTGGAGAGCCTGGGAAAGTGTCAAGAGGGACTTACACAGTGCTGTGGGTTTTTGGTTGCTATTGGAGACAGCTGTTGCTATGTAGATAGAGAATGTAGGGTGCAGGCCTAAGGCCCTTATTCTGTGTTGCTGTCTACCTAGCTGTTTTTTTTTGTCTTTGCAGACTGCTGGTCTGCTTTTTGATAGACATATGTCAACAACATACTGGGAAGAGCTAGTTGTGACAGCCTGCTAACTCAAGTACTGCTTACCTGGAAAGCTAACAGAGTATGGAATTGATTGAAGGATGCCTGACCTGAAACACTAAATCTTTGGAAGGAAATATATGCAGTGGCATACCAACGTGGGGGGGGGGCCTGCCTCGTGTGCCACACAATGGGGAGGGGAGTGTCAGGTAGGGGTGTTGAATATAATTGTAGAATCTAATTTATATGTCATCCCGGGAAGCCCCTGTCCTCTCCTCCCTCCTCCTCTCCACCTGTATGTGTGTGTCACGCAGAGCAGCGATCTCCAGCTTTGTCATGGAACTTGTATCTGAAATGTTCCGTGCCCGCTGCAACAAAGTCCTGCCTCCTAGACTGGCTCCTGTGATAGAGGGCACACTGATCCAATGTCGGGAAATTAAATCAGTGTGACGTGTATCATAGGAGCCGGTCTAGGAGGCGGGACTTTGTTACAGCGGCTGTCCGGGCAATTCAAATCTAAGCTCTGTGACACAACGGAAGATCGCCGCTCTGTGTGATCAAAGCACTGGTAGACTGCATTTGATGAAAAATTTGGGGAATACCACGCTTACTGGTCTATTGCTCCAACAGCAGTTGCTAGCGCTACAATTAGACAGATAATTGTGACATAAAAATTAAAATATACAGTGCAGCGTTCCAAAATTGCACACTAGAAATACAAGCATAAACAGACACTCCTTAGAGTGTCTTGTGCTCAAACTAAACTAGTGATAATAAAAGTGTCCAATGCTTATAAATCCAAGATTAAATATATAATCCTACACTTCAAATATTTCCTTAATGCAACAAATACATATGAACGTAACAGTCCAAACAAAAGACACTGATTAAAGTGTATAGTGCTCAAAGATAAATAAATAAATAAATATTATTCAAAGTGCCCAAGTGCTTGTGAACATTAAAGCATAAAGTGAGTGGTGCTTGTAATCTTTATTGAAAGAGTAGCAAGTGTCTGCCAACACCAACAGGTAAAAATCCTCCACCGAAAATAGTATGCACTTACCAGAAACTGGTAAGAAACCAGCAAGAACACTCGTATCATGGATGTCCTCAAATGGGAAATTCTGGGGTCATCATCTCGGGGTCTCCGCACATGCCCACTTTATGGATAATATTCCTTAGAGCAGTGGTTCTCAACTCCTATCCTCGTGACCCACTAACAGGCCAGGTTTGCAGGATAACTTAAATACATCACAGGTGATATCTTTTGCTGCTCAGTGATTGCAGTATTCTAGTCTGCATCTCCCCAAAGTAATACTTAAAATCTGGCCTGTTGGTGGGTCCTGAGGACAGGAGTTGAGAACCACTGCCTTAGAGGCTAGTACGTAACCCATCCACCAGTATCTCTCCACAGGAGTTCTCAACAAGTCTGTTTGTCTATTGTTAATTCCTTGCCAACCATAGGTAAGGCTAAGGCGTATCCTCCTCTTCAAGGTACTGGATCTCTTATGGGGCTTGAATTGGACACTCAGTACCACTTATCTCCTGTCCTGGCATAGCCTTACAACCAACACTTCTGGGATCCGGCCCCACCTCCTCCAGCTGCGCGTGACTGCATTTGATGGGCACTGATGAGGCTGCATTTGAAAAGCACTGATAAGGCTGTATTTGATAAGCGCTGATAAGGCTGCATTTGCGGGGCACTGAGAAAGCTGCATTTGATGGGCACTGATGAGGCTGCATTTGAAGGGCACTGATGAGGCTGCATTTGATGGGCACTGATGAGGCTGCATTTGATGGGCACTGATGAGGCTGCATTTGATGGGCACTGGTGAGGCTGCATTGATGCATTGATCTCTTGTATCATGTCCACAGTCTCCGACCATCTCTTGTATCATGTCCGCAGTCTTTGACCATCCCTTGTATCATGTATACAGTCTCTGACTATCTCTTGTATCATGTCTGCCATCTCTATCTATTGTATCATGTCTGCAGTATCTGACTACCTCTTGTATCATGTTTGCAGTCTCTGACCATCCCCTGTAGTATGTCTGCAGTCTCTAATTATCTCTTGTATCATGTCTGCAGTCTCTGACCATCTCTTGTATAATTTCTGCAGTCTCTGACCATCTCTTGTATCATGTCCTTGGTCTCTGACCATCTCCTGTATCATGTCTGCAGTCTCTGACCATCTCTTGTATCATTTCTGCAGTCTCTGACCATCTCTTGTATCATGTCCTTGGTCTCTGACCATCTCCTGTATCATGTCTGCAGTCTCTGACCATCTCTTGTATCATGTCCTTGGTCTCTGACCATCTCCTGTATCATGTTTGCAGTCTCTGACCATCTCTTGTATCATGTCCTCAGTCTCTGACCATCTCCTGTATCATGTCCTCAATTTCTAACCATCTTCTGTATCATGTCTGCAGTCTCTGACCATCTTTTGTATCATGTCCGTGGTCTCTAACCATCTCCTGTATTATGTCTGCAGTCTCTGACCATCTCTTGTATCATGTCCTCAGTCTCTGACCATCTCCTGTATCATGTCCTCAATCTCTAACCATCTTCTGTATCATGTCTGCAGTCTCTGACCATCTCTTGTGTTATGTCCTCAGTCTCTAACCATCTCCTGTAGTATGTTTGCAATCTCTTACTTAAATGTAAACACATTGCTAATAGTATTAGCTGTCTGTTTGCATTGAAGATAGGACTGTGCAGGGGAGGAAGAGAGTAAAAGAGGGCACTGTGGTTAGAGAGATGGGGGGGCAGACTTCAAGGGGCACTGTGAAAGTTGCGCAAAAAATATTCTTGAAAACATTACACATTTGTGTGGATGTTTTTACATTTTAAAGTTAGGGGGTGCCAGATTTAGGACCCACCCCGGGTGCCAAATCCTCTAGGTATGCCCCTGAATATACGTACATGTTTCCAAAGAAAGTAATGCAAAATGGGAACCTTGTGCTAAGTAAGGTATATTTGTAGGCACCAATGTTTCTTACAAGGGTTACAGAATTCCTCATCCTTAGACATCAATAAGGTAAAAATCCGCAGAAGTGTAATTAATAATTTAACACATATATGTCAAAATCCTCATGAAGTGATAGAGTCAGCCCCATCTGAGAAAAAACCTGAGCAAGGATCCTCACCAGTACTGTAGGAAAAGGAACAGAACATCATTAGAATTGGCATTAGTGATTTCTTCTCTGAAAAGAAAGAAACTGAATCACCTGTCAAGTGCCCAATAAGGGCCTCCCAGGTAGAAGTTTATCATATACAGTATAGTTTGTACAGTGCCACAACATGAACCAGCATCTTGGGAAGAAAGGCAAAAGCTACCTGTTCTCAAGACACAAAAGTGGAAAAGGCTGAGGATGAAGAGATGACAGCGGCGTTACATTGTATAAAAGCTGAATATATCTTGGCAGCTTATGCTTGTCAAGAAGTCAGCGGGATGCGGCAGTCACTAGATTTTAGAAACCCAATGTCTCTTCTTAACAGTTTTTGCAAAAAGGTGCAAAAAGCTTGAAAGATGCATAACAATAACAGATGTACAACAAGTAAAAAGATCAATGACAGAACCAAGCACATTATCCCTTACACCTCATGGAACAAAATCGGATTGTGTGATGATAGTGGATGCTACGAGAAAACCAGTACCAAAGCCAAAATGTGAAGAATTCTGAAAGGAGATGAAACTTACTTTATATGAGAAATAGCTGTTGAGTGGGTGTTAGCATGATGTTTATACAAATAGAATAGAGATAAAGTTTAGAAGTTCTGCCACTAGGTGGCAGTATGCTTAATGCATGCATATTATTCTTCCAAGTGGAACTACATGGTCCTGATGTAATTTCTTTGTGTTTCTGTTGTTTTCCAATGAGCACAGCTATGTGTACACTACCATTTGACTGGTAAGAGTAATTTCTGCAGCTGCTCTCTAATACATATATCGCAATGTTCAAGCTGACCAACTGTGTCAAAGTGATGGAAAGCTGAAGCAGGAAATGGACCCAGGGCCTGTAAGGATACGCATCACTTTCTATCTATCTAGTTATGTAGCTAGCAATGTATTTATTGGGAGGAAATCTTCCAGTGGAGACACATGTTCTGGTCATAACTTTCTAAGAGAGGATTTCCACTCACGTTGGGCAGATTTTCTTCATATTCCTGTAGTGTCCCTGGGAAAAGAAAGCAAGGGAAATTGTATTAATGTGACATAGAAAACAGAAATAAACATAACAAGTCCTTAAATATTTGCATGCTCAATCCAAAACTGTCCAAATTGGAAAATACCACATATACATATAAAAAACAGGGCAAGGGTGGGGGGTGGAGCCGGAGCGTGCCATGTTAGCACTGCAGGGACAGAGCTCCATCTGCAGGTCGATCATTCTGCTTTAATCCTGCTGGCAGAGGCCTGGCCGATGTGATACCCACCTTAATAACAGACCTTAAGGGCTCTGCGTAGCCTTTTATTATGCCATGAATGTTAATGGCACTTGTATACACAGTTCTATGCAAATGTTTTGTGTAAGTATTGAAAAATGCAAAATAAACACCTTTTAAAAAAAAAATCCTGCTGGCAGACTGCAGAATCCTGACGTGGGATAGTGGGCTATGAGTGCTGGGGACCCCCTGCATCCCCCGAGGATGGTTAAATACGGGCCCCCCTCTCCCTAAAACTCCAGGCAGGAGAGAGGGGGGAACAGGGAGGAGGGTGAAGCTGAACCGTCCCTGAAAGAGATCATGGCTGCCATTCGTGGGTGTCAGACCACATTCACTGCACATTTTGAGGAAATTAAAATGGCATTCTCCTTTCTAAAACATGACATGCAAAAGGTAAAAGAGAAAGCTAAGGCGGCTGACCATCGCATTGTTTCTCTGGAAAATTCAGTCTGGCCTATGGAAACTGAGGTGCATGTGGCTAAGAAAACTTTGTCAGAACATACGCTAAAAATGGTGGACATGGAGGACCGCATGCGTAGAAGGATGGCTCAAGGAGACTATGGTTCCTGAGATTTTTACAAAATTGTTTGCCATTGAACGGGCTCATTGAGTGCCAACTAAAGCCCCGCTACGAGGAGCGATTCCTCACCCTATGATTGCAAAAATACTACACTTCCGGGACAGGGAGAATATTCTGAGAGGAGCCAGGACCGGTCTGGAGTTGGAGTTTAACGGTTATAAGATTTCCATTTATCCTGATATTTCTGCTGCTACTCATAAACAAAGAGGCAGCTTTCAGCAAGTCAAGAAAATGCCTCAGGGACTTACATTTGATCTACAGTATGGTTTATCCAGCTAAACTACACATTGTGGATAATGGGAAAGCACATTTTTTCATAACACCTGTTGAGGCCTCAGAGTGGCTGGATGCAAGGGGGGCGATCGGGGGGGGGTAATTCTCCCAGGCCTTTGTAGAACTATGGAAGCAAGGCTGGATGTATGATGTGTGGGAGCTGGTTTTGCTGGAGTGCCTTCTTGGGAACTGTTTTTCTTTTCTGTTCTACTTTATTTTCTCTCTTTCCATGCATTCGGTTATAACAATGTTTTCCTGGACTTATCCTAACAGAGAAAAGGGAGTATGGTGCATTTTCTGCTGCCTTACTCCAAGCTAAAGACCTGCAAACTCTACACCTGTCTGCTCTACGTATCCCTTTTTGGAGGTTTTTTTTCTTTCCCTTTTTTTTTGGGGGGGGGGGGAATAATGGAAGAACAAAGGTACTTCAACTTTTTTGTGTTTTTTTTTTACTGTTTTCACAGGATCTATCTCGTTTTCTCTTTTAGAGATATCAGGTCTTTTTGTTGTTTGGTATAGACATTGTTTTTGAGAAGGTTGGGGTCTTTAGGACCCTGACTGGACTTTTGGGTCTGAGCTTCACTCCTACATTGTTGGTTTTAGGGATCAAAACGCTTGGCAAGTTGGGGCTAGGTGTAGGGAGGGGGGGAATAGGGGCTGTTTTACTGGGCAGGATCAAGGTGGGTGGGGCTTACTTATGAATGACAACTGCAAAGTCCTGGTATACTTGTCAATAGGGAATGGTTGTCTGCTTTGGCTCTACATAGGGCCCCGCTCAGAGAGAGGCTTTGGGGCCTTGGTTACCTCACTCCATGACTGAAGCGGGGGTAGTAGGCTAATTGTTACTTATTCACGGAACATTCCAGATGGCAGAAAGCCTTAGAGTATTCTCCTGGAATGTCTAAATTTGAAATTAAGCGTTTCCTAGTATTTGATTACATTAAAAAATATAAACCACATATAATCCTGTTACAAGAGACTCATCTGAAGGGCTCCAGGGTTCTCTCTCTAAAATGGGCTAACATTGCTGGGGCATATCATGCTTGTTATTCTTCCTTTTCTAGGGGTGTCTCCACCTTGATCACTAAATCTATGCCTATTACAGTTCATGCTATCAAAACTTATGTTAAGGGAAGATATGTTATACTGGTGATTAAGGTTTTGAACAAATGTTTTACGTTTGTAAACTTGTATGTTCCGCCTCCCTTCTCGCTCTTACATCTGGATGACATGTTGTCTGCTACCTCTGAGATAGCTGAAGGGAGGATTTACATACTGGGGGACTTCAATGCTGTGGCAAATTCGGTTGCAGACAGGCTGGGAGGGCATATGGGGACTCCGGCCCCTTTGGCAGGAAGGTTGGCAACTTAAAGATGTATGGCGGTCTTGTCATCCAGCGGAATGGGAATATTCTTGCTATTCTGAGACTCACAAAACGCTGTCTGGAATAGATACTGCTTTGGCGGAGGGGGGGAGCCTGGATCTAGTGAAAGAAATTAAATATCTACCCAGGACACTGTCGGACCATTCTCCTATAGTGATGGGCCTATGCTTGGGCCCTAGGCCTGGTATCCGTCACTGGCATATGGAAGCTAGTTGGTTACAGGAGCAATATGATAGCATGTACAAAGGCTATTACCCATTTTTGGGCTGAGATTGGGTCTATGGGCTCTACCCCTCTCCAGTGGCAGGCTTTTAAAGCTACCCTAAGGGGGGTGTTTATCTCAGAGGTGAGTGGCTAAAAAACAAAACAAAAAGGAAGGCGCACACACCTAGTGCATTACCATAAAACGTTTTAATGGAAATAAAAAAGTTAAAAATGTATACTCACAAAATGGCGTCACAGAGCCATGACAAGACGATAAAAATGGAAAAAAGCACAAGGTAGGGTAACACGCTGACGCGTTTCGGGGGTACACAGCTCTGAGGAATGGGGTGTGCCCCCGAAACGTGTCAGCTGTTACCCCACCTTGTGCTTTTTTCCATTTGTCATGGCTCTGTGATGCCATTTTGTGAGTATACATTTTTAACTTTTTTATTTCCATTAAAACATTTTATGGTAATGCACTAGGCGTGTGCGCCTTCCTTTTTGTTTGGCACCGATTATAGGAGACTTTTGGGAGAAGGTACGGAGGTGGCAGAATTTACTGTTGACGGTGATGGGACGCATGAATCTGTTTAAAATGATTTACCTCCAGAAAATTGCTGTATATTCTCTCAAACTCTCCTGTGTTTGTGTCAGAAAAGATCTTCAGGAACATGGATTCCATTATTTTGGGATTTCTGTGGGGAGCTAAAGCTCCAAGGGTGTCTTTCGGGGTTCTGCAACTGTCCATTGCTAGGGGGGGGGCCTGGCTCTTCCGTCCTTATGCCTTTACTATTTTGCCTTCCAACTGGTCTTTCTCCATTGGAGGTTCTTCCCGCAGACCCCTAATGCTACCACGCTACTTGAGGTGGCGGTGGCTACATAACAAGAAACTTTACTTAATATGGTCTATAGGAAAGGTGTCCCAGCTAGACAGGTGGGTTCTGTGATGGGGCTTCCCAGTAGGAATTTTCTGAATTGTGCCCGCCAGGTGGGAGATGCTCCACTGAATCTCTCACAGAATAACCCATTGTGGCATGACAGGTCTCTAGGGGAATTCTGTAAATAGAGGATGGACATGGGTGGACCCAATTCGGGATTAAATATTTATACCATATCTACCAAGATGGTTGGCTCCATACTTTTGAGCAATTGAGGGAACAATTTCAGGTCCCCAGAACTTGGTATTTTAGATATGTACAGCTCAGGTATACTGCTGTGGGGCAGTTTGAGGTGGGAGTGGTCCAGGTCCAGAATACTGCCTTAGTGGCCACTCTGATGGACCCTGATCCAAACAAGCAGATATCTAGATACTATATGGCCCTAGAAGCTGGAGACGGGGAAGCTGTAGATAGGGCAAAATCCAGGTGGGTGCTGTTCATACCCGACCTATCTGAGGAAATGTGGGAGGAGTTGCTAAACACTTACCTTTTTATGGTCATTTCATCCAGGGACAAGATAATACAGGTTAGATACTTACACCAAGTGTAATATACGCCTGTGCGATTGCATCATATGGGTAGATGGGACTCAGTTACTTGCCACAAATGTATGGGGGCAGAAGGGGCTTTCATGCATATGGTGTGGGCATGTGCCAGGGTGAGGCCGTTCTGGTCGCAAATTACGGTCTTCATAGCCGACGAGATCGACCTTCCGAATATATGCTCTCCAATACGCTGTCCTCTTGGTTACTTCGATCAGGAAGAGATGGATACACACACCAAACTTTTTCTTAGGATCTTGTATTTTGCAACCTGGAAGGTCATAGTGAGAAGGTGGATCTATACTGAACAGCTGACATTGGGGATATGGATCAAGGTAGTGAAAGCCGATATTGAGTTGTACCGGATGACCTATGAAGCCCAGGGATCAACCAAGAAGTTTAGGAAAGTGTGGTATAGGTGGGTAGATTCAAAGGGGATGATAGTGGAGGAAGAGTGAGAAGATCAGGACTCTAAATGACATTATGAATAGGAGAATGGGTTTCCAAGGTGATCACTTTTTTGCATACAGGACAACTGAACAATTCTCAGTAGGCTGGAAATGGGTAGCCTGTCTGCACCTGCCTTAGGGGTACTGTATATAGTTATAAAGAAGGTAGGATGGGGAGGGCAGGGTGGGAAACTGAGTGTTTTGTCTTTTACTTAAAATAAAATAAAATAAAAATGGCATAAGAAGTACATGCTGGAGGGGTTATGCTCTTAAAGTGCAGTGGGACGATTGTTTCACTGACTGGATTACAAAGTCTGTTACGTCTGTGAAGATGTAATGCTGTGACATGTATAAATTAGCCCATTGGGGTCTTTTTTGTATGTGTATCTATTTTTATCTGCCAAATAAAAAAAAAAAAACAGGACGAGGGTGGATAATAACGGTATCATAACACTATCATTATCAAATTACAATACTATTTTGATTAAAGTGGTTATCTACCAAAGGGAAAAAAAAAAAAAAACAACCTGCAAGGCAAAGGCATAATGAGCTAGAATGCACCTAAGAACAAAGCTCCCGCGAGATGTCACTCCCGCACAGGCGCACTGGAGACCGTCTTTCCGGCGGACTTTCTGGCAAGGTCCGGCGCTATGCACCGGGCCATCACGGCGCATGCGCCGTGATGTCAGCGGCTGCATTGCAAGTGGAATATCTCCTAAACCACACACAAAAACACTTTTTTGGATAGACAACCGCTTTAACAACGCCTTCTTTTGGATGTGAATAAAAAGATGCTCATCCTGTGACCTAAAGCCTATCTAGATGGCATGGTCAATGCCTACAAATGAGCACTAACTACATAATTATAGACTTCAGAAGGTATTTTGAACTAAGCCAACCAGGCCAATTTGCAGTGAGATAAGAGTAAATTACAACCAGGAGTTTGTGCATATAAAGAATGGCCACTGCCTAGGACTTATAAAATAAAAATAAAAAAACTATACACAGAAACAAGGTTTCTAAAACAATAACACCCTTTGATAAATGTTTCTATGAGCAATGGACTGGGTGGGGGGGGGGGGGCACTGACAATGCTCCAAGTTGAGGCTTATTAATGGATGACCAATAGCGATAATTTCCAAGTAAACAATCACTATTTCCCATTGCCATCTGTCTGGTAGGGGTGCTTCGCCAAAGCTGATATCTCGTGGATAGTTTTCTTTAATCTGTGACTCTAGACACAGACACGTGAGTACCTCCAATAATGGTGGCCATCCTATCATTTACCGGGGGTAAAGGGACAAACAGACATTTGTCCTTGGTCCACCGAGTTACTTGTATATAATAGAGCTTTGATTCTAAGACTCTATAAGGAAAAGGGACTCCTTTTTCTTGAGATCATTGTGATCCCAAATATAACCATTCAGATTATTTAGAAAATCCATTCAAAAAGTGTTTAAAGCTTAACCACTTAAGGACCGGAAGGATTTCCAGCTTTAGGACCGGAGCCCTTTTTGCGATTCGGCGCTGCGTCGCTTTAACTGACAATTGCGCGGTCGTGCAACGTTGTACCCAAACAAAATTTTTTCCCACAAACAGAGCTTTCTTTTGGTGGTATTTGATCACCGCTGTGTCATTTCTGATCGCCGCTATAAACAAAAGAAGAGCGACAATTTTGCAAAAAAAAAACAAATTTCTTACTTTTTGCTAAAATACAAATCCAAAAAAAAAAATCGCAATCGGCGTTTATTGATTGGTTTGCGCAAAAGTGGTCGCGTTTACGGATGATGAGAATTCATTTTTGGGGTTTTTATTTATTTTTATTTTTTTACTAATAATGGCGGCGATCTGCGATTTTTAGCGGTACTGCGATATTTCAGCGGATATGTCGGAACATTTTGACACTTTTTTGGGACCATTGGCATTTATACAGCGATCAGTGCTATAAAAATGCACTGATTACTGTGTAAATGCCATTGGCAGGGAAGGGGTTAACCTGCAGGGGGCGCTCTAAGGGTTAACTATGTTCCCTGGGCGTGTTCTAACTGTAGGGGGACTGCACTATCTGGGGAAGGGAAGTGGTCACAGCCTTCACGTACAGGAAGGCTGTGATCACAGCCCTTCCCCCTCACACAGTGTGGAGGTCCGTGTTTACTTACACGGACCTCCGCTCCTTCACTCCGGGGGGGGCATCGCGGGTGGCCGGCGGCAATCGAAGCCACCGCACCCGCTCCCTGGCCCTCCCCGGACACAGTGAGCGCGCGTGCGCACCTCCGGCGGCACGCGCGCGCTCACTGTGCACGATCTGGAGGCCGCCGTCGTATGACAGCGTTTCGCCTTACAGAGCCACTTTGCCGCCGTCAGATGTCGATCGGCGGTCGGCAAGTGTTTAATGCTGGGCACGAAATTGTCCTTTTAAAAGAGAAGTATGGGTTTCCAGGTTTTTTCCCCCTTTATACTTACCTAGGTGGATCCAGCATTGGTCTGATGCTGCATCTGTCCCCCGGCGTCTGTACACTGAGAACTGAGCCACCAAACACCGCCGATGGCTCGGTTCTCACAGATTCCCCAGAAGAGAGCTGCTGGCTGTCAATCAGCAGCTCTCCTCTAATCTCCCTCCATGCTCACTGGAGCGCTGAGCTGTGGAGGGGTGGGGAGCGGCCGTCTCGGGCTCTCTGCGACTTGCTGAGAGGCTGAGAAGGTTGTCAGTCCAGGCACCAGGCAGATCCCGACTCTGGATGACGCAGTGCCTGTCCCGACTCCTGTGACATCAGCAGAAAGCGGACTGTAGTCTACTCTCTGCTGAAAACGGGTCACAGCAGTGCATAACGCATTGCACACCTGAGACCAATAGGAGAAGTATAGCCAAATGAGCTCAAGCCATAATTCTCCTTAAAATATTAGCCTCAATAGCCACAAATAATATAAATCCAATTTGTTTGCACCAAATGCATTTAAAAAAAGTTATTACCTTGCAAATATAGCAATGACATCATCATAGGTGTGCGCGGCCTATTGCATTAGGGTGTGCATCCCAAAGCTCAAACGTACATGCCTTTCTCTGCAGCCTCAGCTGCAGCGGACAGTGAAGGAATGGGAAGTGCTCTGTGATGAGTGGCTATCTGTTCATTCACAAACTGAAACATAGTAAACACTTACTTAGTAAAACACTTTACTATGCTTCAGTTATGAATAAACACAGTGAGTGAGTGTGTTCACTATGTTCATTTAGAAAAGGAAGGGGCTGGTAAATGACATACACTATATTACCAAAAGTATTGCCTTTACACGCACATGAACTTGAATGGCATCCAAGTCTTAGACCGTAGGGTTCAATATTGAGTTGTCCCACCCTTTGCAGCTATAACAGCTTCAACTCTTCTGGGAAGGCTGTCCACAAGGTTTAGGAGTGTGTCCAAGGGAATGTTTGACCATTCTTCCAGAAGCGCATTTGTGAGGTCAGATACTGATGTTGGACGAGAAGGCCTGGCTCGCAGTCTCCTCTCTAATTGATCCCAAAGGTGTTCTATTGTTTTTGATCAGGACTCTGTGCAGGCCAGTCAAGTTCCGCAACCCCAAACTCACTCATCCATGTCTTTATGGACCTTGCTTTGTGCACTGGTGCACAGTCATGTTTGAACAGGAAGGGGCCATCCCCAAACTGTTCCCACAAAGTTGAGAGCATGAAATTGTCCAAAATGTCTTGAAATGCCGATGCCTTAAGAGTTCCCTTCACTGGAACTCGAAGCCCAACCCCTGAAAAGCAACCCCGCACCGTAATCCCTTCTTCAACAAATGATTTGGACCAGTGCACAAAAGTCCATAAAGACATGGATGAGCGAGTTTGTGGTGGAGGGACTTGACTGACGTGCACAGAGTCCTGACCTCGACCCAATAGAACACCTTTGGGATGAATTATAGAGCGGAGACTGCGTGCCAGGCCTTCTCATCCAACATCAGCGCCTGACCCCCCAATTTGCTTCTGGAAAAATGGTCCAACATTCCCATAAAAATACTCCTAAACCTTGTGTACAGCCTTCCCTGAAGAGTTGAAGCTATTATAGCTGCAAAGGGTGGGCCAACTCAATATTGAACCCTATGGACTAAGATTGGGATGCTATTAAAGTTCATGTCCATGTAAAGGCAAGTGACCCAATACTTTTGGTAATCTAGAGCAGTGTCTCTAAACTCCAGTCCTCAATGAGCCCCAATAGGTCATGTTTTCAGGCCTTCCATTATCTTGCACAGGTGATTTGATCAGTTTCACTGCCTTAGTAATTACCACAGGTGTTTCATCTGAGGGAAATCCTGAAAACATGACCTGTTGGGGCACCTTGAGGACTGGAGTTTAGAGACACTGCCCTAGATTACCAAACTTATTGGGACACTTGCCTTTACACGGCCATGGACTGGAGTTGAGAAACACTGATCTAGTGTATTGACTAGCGTCACTATCCCCTTCCCCTGCTCTCTATCCTGAAACATCCCTCGCAAAAGCCAAAGGAAGAGGAGAGGAGAGGATGGAGCACTGCAGAGGGTGCAACACGGGGAATCCGGGGTAGTAGGGGAAATTGGCACTGCACAGAGTGAATAGGGTGTGCCCAGGCACACCTGGCACACCCCCTGCACATGCCTATGGACATCATCACTGTGCTGCACAAAGCTTGCAAAGATCAAAGCTGTGGGAGGGACCCATTATGCCCACCCATTACACACAACCTGCAGATAACTGAAGGAGGGGCCAGATACATAACCAGATGTCCTGCACTAGGAAAGAGAGCTGCAGTGGCTGGTCTTTATTACAGGAAGCTCTTATAATAGGCAATGTTTCCAGCTGGATTAATGCATTGATATAGATCGATTGCACAAAGCACACCATAAATAAAGTAACAATACATATACCTCTTGTATTTTGACAATATTGGTTTATCCCATCGTTTAGCTTTAACCTAAATCTCCTCCCATCTGGGTTGTCAGATTAATTTAAAGTTTTTTTGGGGGGAAAATGGCCAAAAATATCCTAGACACACACTTTTTGTTCCTGGACCTGTTTCACACATGCAGTTTAATAATGCAACAGAAATACATAATTTGCATAACAACTATATATATTTTTAATAAGTGGTGTAGCACTAAGGGGCCGCTAGATTTGAGAAAGTTCTTTTCTAGAGGATGTCTTTTTGAGGTTTATACTGTAGCTGTAGATCTTGAGCAGAAGGAGAACAATGGGGAATGGGATACTCGAAAACACTTGAGTGCCAATTTAAACTGAGGACACTTCTCTCTATAACAGCGGCTCAGTCACTATATTCACAGCTGAAGACCATGAACAAAAGAGTCTTAGCACTGTTTAAATTAGAAAGGAGCAGCCTAAAACCCTTGCAGCTGAGAGCCACGGAAAAGTTGTGTACAAGTTCTGGGCTAACTGGAACAGTCACTATTCACTTTTGGCACCATCCTGCTCAACAGAAGTCAATTTGGAAATTGACTGGGCCAGGTCGAAAATGATCAGCAGAACAATGACTGAATCCAATTAGTTACAGTCACTGTTTGGGTACAGTTCAGATAGTCCGCTGTGTAGATTCCTCCATCCATGCTGTTTAGAGAGGTAAGAGGAAACTACTGATTTTCAACTGTAGTTCCAAAAGCAGTTAAATTTCACATTTGTACCAATAAACATACATGACTGTACCATCAACAGAACAGTTTTCACCTTTAATATAAGTCAACATGTACATGTAATATAATAGGTAATTGCCCCAAAGGCAGATCATCATATATGTGAAGATTACAGCTTGGCATGTGCACCACCAGCAGAGCAGAACCCACAACTGTGGATAAACACTGGATAAACACTGCACAACTTCAGTGCCCTTCAGAAAGACAACAAAGGCCCATTGCTGTTAATGAAAACATAAACATTTTAGGGGGTTATTAAGGGGATGATTTACAAATACACATCTGCACCAGTTTTAGTTAATGTACCCCTTAAGGTTTTTTAACACAGACAGATACCATGGCATTTCTATACATTTTTAATTTAATTTGTGGTTACAGAGTATAAGAAGAGTTTTTCCAATTTAGGCAGTGTAGAATGACTCCCAACGTAGTATGGCAGGCTAGCATTTAATTTCACGGGGCGTAATCACTGGTTTAAGGTGGGGTAACAAAGAAAGTCAGGCACCAGTCACTTTCTTTAATGTATTTGCTCAATAAACCTTGGAGAAAAGGGTTAAGGATACAGAATATCCCAAAATCGTGAAATATCTAATAGCAGCAGTAATGTTGGTGGCTATTTAATAGCAGCCTCCTAATAGTAATTGGCCCTTTAGAGCAGCCAAATAGGTCACAGCGACTCTATGAGAGCCATCACTTTCTGTTGTTAAAGGTCAAATAGTCTCTTGTTCTTTAATTGAAGTTACAAGTGTCTTAAAGTGTTGAACATGGTGCTCTTCATGCAATGTCCAGCAGCTTCTCCTAAGTTCTCCATGACACTCCTCAGCACAGTAGGCTTCTCCAGACTGGCAGTTATGTTCCTGCTCTCCCTCCAGCAAGACAGTTTAAACTCCTTAGGCCTTCAGCACAGTCACCAGGCTGGGGCAAGACCCAAGAAGAAAGTCCCCTTCTCAGTGACATCCTCACCAGGCAAAAGCCCAGAAGGGAAGGGAAAGACCTTTCTGGAAGTTTACACCAAATATTTGTTATCTCCCTTCTGCCTACATCACTACACCAAACCCCTCAGTGATTGACTGAGACAGACAGATAAATATGCATACTGTAACTCATACATTGCTATCACTCAAACGAACTACTGAAGACAATTGAACTACATCGGGCAGAACAATCAAATGCCCCGAACTTAGGAGAAACCTAAAAAGCACAAAAAAATGCTTAGACTGCAAAAACACAATTTTAGAACCATCTAGTGGCAATAATGCAGTATTATTTTAAAAATACCTCAGTCTGGAAGATACTGCATTATGGTCAGTAGAGGGTGCTGTTGATAACATGGGTTCACCTGAGGTGCAAAGTCTAAGTACTAACTGGTGTTTACCAGAGCTCCTGATAGTGGAGATAGGTTTTGCTGCATGTTAGTACCAGGTTGTGGTCCTCAGGATCGCCCCACCAGAAGGTGAGCAAGCCAGGGTCCAGTAGCAGATATAGCAGTTAATGATCAAACAGAAGCGTAATCAGGAAACAAGCTAAGGGTCAGCAACAAGTGGTTGCAAGTTGGGATCAGGCAGAAGTGTAGTCAAGGGATAAGCCAAAGGTTGGTAACGAGTGGTATCAAAACTATAAACGGCAGCAGGTTAGACAAGAATGAGATATTGGCTGGAGAGAGCACAATAATCTGTCAAAGAGGAAGTGCAGAAACATGGCTTAAATCAGGAAGTTCATGGGAGGAGCAAAGAGTTCAAGGTTCAGAAGAAGTCAAGGCACATGGCAGGTTTGTCCAATGGATCAGACAGGGTACTGTCCAGCATTTCAGTGGAAAAATAGTCATTGCCAGACACAGCAAAGGTCCCAGGTTCAAGCACGGGCCCCAACACTCAGACTGCCCTGGCAACGTGTATTCCTGTCACTGTTATGCAAAACTAATTGGCAATGCCATCTTGCGGATAAATAAGGTTCTGCAATTCAGTGACATTGCCCAGTGTTACACTTTTTTTGGGGGGGGAGGCAAACAACCACTCCCATCTGGGCGGCCAGTGGTGGCACTGACCCCCCACCCCCCGCTTGCTTACCCCATCAAGGTGGTGGCTGCGGGCAGCGGCTCTGGTGTCCTCTCCTCCAGCACGGCAGGCCTCATCTAGATTGTGAGTGGCGGGCTACAGGCAGTGGCTCCGGTGTCCTCTCCTCCAGCACGGTGGACCCCTTCTAAGTGGCGGGTTGCAGGCAGTGGCTCTAGTGTCCTCTCCTCCAGCATGGTGGCTTCGGCCGTGAGTCTGCTCTCTCCCCCTTCTAGGCACTAGGCATCCAATAGGATCGTCTGACGTTTTGGTCAGTTGGGGAACGGGTCTCACTGCCCACTTCTTGATTGGCGGGGGAATATTCATTCGCTATTGTCACACAACTGGTGACCCTTTTTTGAAGCCTATTAGAGCCTCTGGCTCTAATCATGTGCTTCAAAAAAACACAATTCCAATTGGAATCCATAGTCCGGCACCTGTGTGCCCCTAATGGACGATCTGCCACTGGTCTCTGGAGTCTTTCATCCTTCTGAGTCTGCTCATCTAGAGCCCATTATCCTGCTAGGTCCAAGTCCAGCTATTCAATATGCAGAGACAGCACACTTTATTTACTTAGCACTTAGTTCTCCTAGGTGGATGGGACAAGGGGAACAAAATCGGGGGGTGTTTTTTATTCATGTACCATCGCATATCACCAGCACACTGCATGAATGAAGCTTCTGAAACTGTACATGGGTAGTTCATAATAAGCAAAGGAGAGTTTTTTATCATTGACATCTCAACCTCATTTATAGGTGTGATATTTCCATAAATATATTCTAAAATAAAAAAAAATTAAAAAAAATCTAAAATAAGTTCCCTCAAAAAAGTAAAAAAAAAGTAAACAATAATTACTGCCTTACAAAAGTGTTGGAACACATTTATGTGATCCTTGCCCTGGTTCCTCTTACACCGGCAGCATGGCACTATCTAAGTAACAGTTAAAACCAGGGTGTTAATACTCAGATAGGACCACCCCTTAAAGGACCTTACATTTCCCCTCTTCCTTTAAAAGGCACATATCTGTGCTTACCGTGACTCTGGGGACAATAGATTTCTGATTAACATGATACTTTTAGAAAAGATATGGTTAATGTAAAACAAAACAACATTTTTAACTCCACATGGCCAATTTCTGGGCGTCTTCTTTACACTGACAGCAATGTCCTCCACATTGGGGTGTATCAGTAAAACATATTTTTTCAAAATATGAAGCCTTTATCTAAAATTCCTGTGAAATTCCTTCAATAAAAATTGTCCAGACAGTGGTCTCCTTGTGGCTTGGGAGCCCTATGGCTTCATTACAGAGCCTGTATTTCAGTCTCTAGATCAGTGTTTCTCGACTCCAGTCCTCGAGGTGCCCCTAGAGGTCATGTTTTCAGGCTTTGCATTATTTTTCACAGGTGATTTGATCAGTTTCACTGCCTTAGTAATTACCACAGCCATTTCATCTGAGGGAAATCCTGAAAACATGACCTCTTGGGGAGCCTTGAGGACTGGAGTTGAGAAACACTGCTCTAGATGGTCAAAAAGCTTGTCTCCCACATAGGGGAACTCCCAACTATATTCCATCAGGTATCACTGTAACCATTAAACACCTGTGAATTTGCCATCCCTGTCCCTCTCTGAGAGGGAGGTAGGAATTCAGAGATCTTTTCGGTTCCAAAAAGAGCCCTCCAAGTGACAGGCCATAAAGCAACAGCTAACCGTCTAACTTGTACATTTCCCTGAGGAACAGACAACAGCGATCCTGCAACAGGATGAAACAGCAGGCTCAGCAGCCTTCTATGCTTGGGATGACATTGGACCTGCTAGATCCTCAGTGACCTTCTCGGATGCACCCCCAGGATGATTTAATACATCCAGCTGGTCATCAACAGAAGTATCAATGTCAGGGGCCTCCAAAGACTCCCCGTCCTGTAATTCATCAAGCCCCAGTGGCATCCTCTTCAACTGCAGCTATCCCATTGGGGCAAGCAAAGGCTTCAATTTGTCCAACACAGCTGGGATCTCCAGGACTGGTGATGCTGTAGCACCCAACTGTTCTTGCGATAATTCCAGATCCCAACCCATGAGAATTCTTCAGGGAAAACGTCTCACAGCCCCTCACTTGATTCAAGGAGGGAAGACCCAGTAGGGCTAAACTTCCAAAGAAAGTCCATCACAAATCCCAAAACTGGATTTTCAGCTAGCTCATGTGATTGTCACAAGGCCCCTGTTTCCCAAGGGGCAAGTCACAGTGAAACTCTTGGCAAAGAGGGCAACATGCTCGATGTACTATCACTAAGCCAACCTCCAAGAAACAGGGATAGACCAGAGGAAGCCATTCTGCCCTTCCCATATGGCATAGGGTAAATCCTTCTTGGGCTTTAAAATGCCACCTGTAGCTGGACCATAGTCCCTCTAGCCAAAGTTTTAGGGTGTCCCCCTCCAAATTCTGATATTTACTCAGCCACTGTGATCATGTGGCTCCCACCCCAACGGGTGCACATAAGGGAGCTTTATGCTGCTTGCAACACTTTCTGGGCACTTGCCTTAAATACTGCTAAATATAGCAAAAGATACAATCAGTGTGACCTTGTCTGGGTGAATCCTGTGCATAATGCAAAAATTTTAAGGGAGGGCTTTTTACTTAAATTGTGCTACACTATGCCGGTCTGAAGCTTTCTTCCCTTCCCGGCTTGATCTCTTCTTAACCCCTCTTTTAAAAGAAGTAGTCATACTTGGTTGCTGAAGTAGTCAGCATAATCATTTGATCACATGCTCCCTGACTTCCCACAGGTTGATGGGCTTGGTCATGAGCTCAGAGGTGGCTGACCCAATGCTATCAACAGCAAGACAAGATCATGTGTAACATTGTCACTAACCTGCTGACTTTCCTTCTCATAGCAAAAAACCCATGCCTGACATGTCCTCAACCCCGTGATGCAGCAGTATATCATGAAGCACCCTGGCTTCTAGGAGGTCCTTCATCAGGCCAGAAGGCTTTGTGGCCACATTGAGTAGTCATAGCCAACTTTGGCTTGCCTGGCAAAAAATACTGCACCAACATCAACTGCCTGCTAGCCCCTCATCTGTGTCACCCCCAAGGGGTGGAACCTCTTTGCTCATTTTCTCCTGGTGGAAGGATCCCCACTGATGACCAAATTGCTCCAATTCTCTCTGCTGCCGCACAATCCCTGATTGGCTGAAGCAATAAAAGCTTTGCCCAATCAGGTCACAGAGCACTGTCAGAGCTATGAATGGATGCAGTCATGTTGACTCTATCCAATCATGTCTTATTGCTCTTAGTCCTGCTCCACACTATAAAAGTATTCTTTCAATAGCGGACATTTGTAGTGTGATAGTGTGATATCAGCGTGGAGGAAGATAGAACAGGGCTTTCTTCAGTGCTACTAGAGAGTTAGTGTGCTATAGTGTGCTATTGTGATTCTATTGTCAGCGTAGAATACCAGTTTAGAGTGAATCTAATGATAGTTCAGTCAGTGTGAGTGTAGTGAGCAACATTCATCTTTACAATAGTGTGAATCTAGTGACAGTTCAGTCAGTGTGAGTGTAGTGAGTGACCATTCATTTTTACTTTAGTGTCATTTAAAGTGATACTAAACCTTCACATTTTTTCGCCTATATCTGTTACTAAATAATAGCGTTACATGAGAAGTCTAATCCTTTGTGTCATTTTCGCTTCTAAGTTGTTTTATTCAGGCTCTGTTTTTCCCATTTCTGGTTGTCCTGTTTGCTGGGTGACCCCCAGATAATAAAGTGATAAGTGCCAAAATTCGATCGAAAATAAGTGACTTGTGCCAGCAAGCAAAATTCCTGAGGAATCCCTCACCACAAATTAAAACTGCTTACCAGAAACTGGTAAGTAACCAGCATGGAAGATGTACAAGTGACTCAGATATCATCCACCGGAACAATCTGTAACCAACATCAGGAACTACTTGGAATATCTTCGCTGTCTCTGGCACGCTTCTATGGATTATTCTCATAGGACCCAAAACTTCATAGGAGTTTCCGCCATATCATAAAACAAGAAAACTCACCATAGTAGAAAACCATATGGTATATTTATTTTAAAATGGTATAAAACACTCACATCTCAGTTGACATTATTGAGCTCATCCGTAAATGCAGTGAATTGGGGGGGAAGGGTACCGACGCGTTTTGTCTCCTATAGATGTCTTCTGGAGTGTCCCCCCAAAACACTATTTATTCACTTTATTTGGTTTATAACCACTTGGACACTTTGAATATGTTTTGCACTTTTAGGAGGACATCCACTTTTGACACTTATTGTATTATTTATATATATTGGTTGAATTTTCCAAAGTACTATAGGTAGTATAATGATTATTATTTTTTCAGTTTAAATAGCCAGCAAGGCTGACTGACGAGCAGGATATGACCATCAGCTGAGTCACTGTGGAATTTTGAGTACTGGCAATTAATTGGCAGCTGAGCAGCCTGAACTCTGAGAAGGGAGGGCTGAGCCCTAACACTCTACAACTTATGCCTTTCTGTGTGGTGGATTCTGCCCCCTTCCGTGAATTTTCAGAATGTGCTGTACTGCAATGAAAGTTTCCCAGTCGGTATTTCTTTTCACATAAGGCAATTCTAGCTCTGTACCATCACATGTTACTGTTGACACATGGTCCAGCTAGCATTGTCAGGGACAATGTATTTCGTTCACAGCACATTGGGTACTTCTGCTTGCAACTAGGAAGGATGCAGGACAGGGTTCAGTGCTGCAGCTTGTTGTGCCGCCATGTCTCCATACAGCTAGTGGTGATGATGCAAAATTTGTCAGCTCTACCCCCTCCTCCTCCTCCTCCATGCCCTCCTCTGCTGAATTGTCCTATGAACCACAAGTACCCCCTAAGCGTTCAAGGGGCTATTCAATGAGTCAGGCTAAAAGGTGCCATGAAGTGCTTTAGCTGGTATGTCTAGGGGACAGGAACCACACCAGAACAGAGATTCTTGCAGCTCTGCAGGGGCAGGCCCAGAGGTGGTTCACGCCATGCCAGCTGGAGCCAGGAATGGTGGTGTGCGATAATGGCACAAACCTCGTGTCTGCCCTTAGACAGGGGAGGTTGACACACGTGCCATGCCTTCTTTGCAATGTCCCCAATTTGGTGGTGCAGCGTTTCTTAAATAGGTACCCAGGGTTAGAAGATCTGCTAAAACAGGACTTCCTTTCCTCTCAAGGCCCACTTTATGCAGACACCATTGTTCCTACGCCACAGAACACACAAGAGGGGAGGGAGGAGGAGGATTCTGGCAGCTTTGGAGGAATTGAAGCAGAGGAAGACATATGTCAAACAGTAAGAGATGGTTTTCCATCCCCAGAACCCTTGGGAGTAGTACGTGGCTGGGAAGAGGCAGTTCCAGATACTATAATCTTCAGTGACCTTGAGGAGTCTGCTTTGCATGCCTCCAAAAATTTGCGGTGCATGGGCTCCTTCACACTTCAATGCCTGCAAAAGGGCCCAAGCGGTGGAGAAGGCAGCCACCTAAGTACTGCATTTCACAATTTTTTTAGTCCTCACCGCCCAGGGCTGTCTGTTTTCACATCCCATCGACAGCGTCTGCATTATATGGTGGATGATTATCTAGGGGCGAAAACAGAGATGGAGAGCTTTCCAGTCGACGATCCACTGGCTTACTGAGTCATGAGAATAGACCACTGGCCAGAACTTGCTCAGTATGCAATTGAGCTGCTGGGCTACCTTGCATCCAGCGTACTTTCTGAATGGGCATTTCCACCCCCAAAGACCAATTTTCCCGCACCTGTTTGACAGGTGCATATATATTACATTTTTGACAGCAAGGCCAATTCTTGCTTTCATCAAGAGTACCTCTATAGGGTTACGATGTAAAGACGCCACGTACACCCAAAGACCAATTTTTCCGCACCTGTTTAACAGGTGCATATCATTTCAATTTTTGAAAGCAAGGCAAATTCTTGCTTTCATAAAGGGTATCTCTATTGGGTTACAGTGTGAAGGCGCCACAGCCACCCAAAGATCAATTTTTGGCAATTGTTTAACAGGGGCATATCATTGCAGTTTTTGACAGCAAGGCCAATTCTTGCTTTCATCAAGAGTACCTGTATAGGGTTACGGTGTGAAGGCGCCACCAACACCCAAAGACCAATTTTTCTGCACCTGTTACTTCTATCTAAAGTCTGTGGAAGAGACACCAGAATCTATCCAAAAAAATCTCTAATCTTGTTCCCAGGGCACTATGTTGTGGCCTCATCATACAGACTGGCTTCCCAAGCCGTTGCTTACAAAATAAAAAAAAGCTTGCATGGAAAATATCATTTATTTGGCTTTGTAAATGCAATTATTGCTGCAGCAGCTTCTATACACAGTTGAGATTTGCCACTTTACAGGTAGGCTAAGGGGACCCCCCAGGCACTATATTGAAAGGAATTTTTCATTTTTATGCTGTCACTGACATTTTTTATAAACTTTGGCAGTACCCAGACTCCTATGACCATTGTATGCCCAATTACTTGCATATAAGCCTTCAAAATGAGCACTTTTGATTTTTTTAATTCAGGTCCCATAGACTTCAATGGGGTACATTAGTCAGTTCTGAAATTTTGTGATGTTCGAAAGTTCTGGTGCAAACCGAACATGGGGTCGCTCGGCCCATCCCTATTGCTGAGTACATTGGGTTCAGGACTGATGCAAATACACTCAGAATTGAGTACTTCGTGGACTATTGGGTGTCCAGGTGGGCCTTAAGCACAGCAGGCTGTTTTGTTACAGAGAGGTGAATTTGCTTGTCCCCTGGCAGTGTGGACCTTCTCACTTTCATTAAAATGAACCAGTCTTGAATTACCAATCACTCCACCTTTTCTCATGTCCATGCTTTGTGCCCCAAATTTTGCAGCCTAATCTGCTTCTCTGGCATTTTAAAGGCGAAACACCATGTTTCTGCAGCTTGACCTCAGCTGAAAAATGTTTAATGTATTCTGCAGAGTTTATCCCGCAATGCACCTCAAAGTTTTCGGTCTATTCCAGTGCTCTGGTGCTGTATAAAATGTCAAACAATGTTTCTGTTGCCCCACCTTCGCTTCAAAATTTGGAATGTTTGCTGCAAAGTAAATTGTGTATTGTGCCTCAATGGTTTTAGTCTATTCAGATGCCCAACTATAGGTTCCACACAATGATTCTGTAGCTTGACTCAAGTTGTAAACTTTTTAATGTGTGCTGCAGAGTAAATCCAACATTGCGCTTCAAAGTTTGTGCTCTGTTTCATTGTTTTCTTCTAGATAAAATCTGCCTTTTCTATTATTTCCTAACTATGCTGCATACATACTGTCTAGCCATACAGTATTCGTGTCAATTGTCTATGAAATAATACACTTTAATTTCTATTTCAAGATAAAACCTTCTTCTTCTCTCCCTCTTATACTGCAGCCTAACTAAGCTGCTTACATACTGACCAACCACTGTACAATACTTGTAGCTATTGTCCCTTAATACATACACTTCAATTTCTATTTCCAGATAAAACCTGCCTTATCTCTCCCTCTAATATTGCTGCCTAAGTAAGCTACCATGTACCTGGTGGAGATTGAGCTGTAGAGGAGGCTTCCCTTGCACCTCTTGTCCAACACCACTGGTGATGACAGGAGGTGTGAGGACACAGAGTGGCACAAGGGCCGATATAACAGGCAGCGCCAGCTGAGGTTTGCAGGAAACAGGAACTGGAACACGGAGAAGCTTGATCAGCAGACAGGAGCGTACACAAGTCAAAAGGCCATCAACAGCTGGGCAGCAAAGGTACAGGAATGTAAGAATGAAGCAGAGTCAGGATAAAGGCCGGAGTCGGGCGGCAGTCGGGCAGCAGGGCACAGAAGCACAAGAGAGGAGCAGAGTCAGAGTACAAGCCGAGGTCACAATAGGCAGGCAGGAATCCAGAGATTGGTCAAGGGCAAGCTGGGTCAAGCACAGGTAGGCATGTATAGCAAGTCAAGGCACAGGTAAACAGGAACTAACTGAAGACCACTCAGCAATCTGTTCATGCCATAGTTCAGCGTAAATATGCAGTTTGGTGCCAGTGCATTCACGTGTCCACATACTTACGTGCATGCATAAATGCACATTTAATTTTGTGCACACGCTAATGCTCTTGCGCATGCGCTTCATTGCTCGTTTTGTATCGATAACTATGAGCATGAACATGTAATAGCCTTCTGGTTCCAACTGAGCTTCTCATACATAAGCTGTTTACATAATGGGCAGCCACTGTACAACATTTGTGGCTATTATCTCTAAGATATTCCCTGCTAATTTCTATTTCAAATTAAATCTGCCTGGTCTCTCCCTTCTAAATTCTATTTTAAGCAAACTGTGTACATACACTTTAGAATATTTGTGACTATTGTTTCCCAAAAAATATACTCTAATTTATGCAAAACAAATAATAAGCGCCAACCCTGTTGTTAAAGTGAACAAATAATAATAATCAAAGTGCTTATATTAAAAAACAATAGGTGACCGTCCACCAATGGTATGAATTCAATCAACTGATATAAAGTCCATTGATCAACCTCTATTAAACTTCTAAGTGAGGGAGTATTCTTCCCCCAGGAAGGCTGCTATATAACAGCAAACTATACTGTGAGTAATACAAACAAATAATAAGCGCCAACCTTGCTATTGAAATAAACAAATCATAATAATCAAAGTGCTTATGTTAAAAAACAATAAGTGACCGTCCACCAATGGTAAGGATTCAATCAACTGATATAAAGTCCATTGATGTCCATCATAAATAAGTAAGTGACAATAGTGCTCTTCAGTGCTTCAAATGATAAAAAA
>BLSH010422250.1:149450-177189 GCA_018402905.1 Glandirana rugosa
AGGTCTCTTTTGTCATTTTTGTCAAAAAAGGTGAGTATTATTTCATTTTTATTGTTTCACTTTAAGCATTATTAAAATCACTGCTCCTGAAAAAACGATCAATTTAAAAACTTTTTTTTGCATTGATACATGTCCCCTAGGGCAGGACCCGGGTCTCCATACACTTTTTAGGGCAGTATCTTGCATATAAGCCTTTAAAATTAGCACTTTTGATTTTCCATGTTCGAGTCCCATTGATTTTAACGACGTTCGTGTGTTTGCACAATTTTTTTGCCTGTTCGTAAGTTCTGGTGCGAACCGAACCGGGGGGTGTTCAGCCCATCCCTAGTCATTTTTCACTAGAACCAGTGAAGCCAGCAAGATTGTCCTGATCGGTAAAACTAAAACCGGGTCTACAGGACTCTGGAGTGTCAATTATGAGTGGAAAAAACTGTTTTTACTGTTTTCTCTGGATTTTGTTATTGCCGGGTTGGGTTCCGGAATTTGGAAGTTTCAGAGAATATTGGGAAGGAAGAAATCTCCAACCCAGTGTCCAGGTCTTGCAGAAGACTGGCAGGTTGTGAGTGCAAGTGTAAACGACCCTTATAATGAAGGATTTGGGCACAGTTCAGAGCTCCTGTTAGGCAATAGGTGTGGTCCATCTAGGAGACTGGTCTGTGGAGGTACGTTCCACCAGAAAGCCAGGAGGTCTCAGAAGACAGGAGGGCTTCAGACAGGTGCCGGGAGTTCTTATATTGAGAGGCAAGGGCATGGACCTGTGCAGCAAGGTGCTGCGACTAAAGGCTTAGAACTAGAGGAGTCCAGGGAGCCAGGAGAGCTGGATGAGCTGGTCTGAGGAACCAATCAAAAGCAAAGGCCAAGGTTTGGGCATAAGCAAGGGCACTGCTGAAGAGAGAGTCGGTGCTTGGTATTTTCTGTTACCTGTTTGATGCTGAAAATCCCCTGCATGGGCAACTGTTTTTTGCGAACTTTGAGTTTGCTTAATAAAAGTGGGTCACCAAGCCCTAAAACCACATTTTTTTTAGTGACTGGTGATTAAGTAACACCAAAAGAAATCAACACCTGTCTCAAAAAATGATAAGAAAAAAATGGGTACAGTGTTGTTGTTAACCCCCCCCCATAGACAGAAAGGGGATTAACGTTCTGAATTTGTTGACGAGCATGTCACTTAACTAGTTCCCGACCGCGTGCAGTCTTTTTACGGCGGCAGTCGGGATGCTGAGCGCGAATCGCCGTAAAAACACGGCGATCTGCGAACAGCCGCTAGGGGGCGCACGCGCCGCACTCCTGAGGAGTGTGCCCGCGGCTTGGGCAGACCCGATGTCCGCCAGCGAGCCGCGATGAGCGGCCACAGGGAAAGAACGGGGAACCGCCAATGTAAACACGGCGGTTCCCCGCTCTGTTAGTAGGGGCATGAGTGATCTACTGATCCCTGTCACTGGGATCAGTTAGATCTCTCATGTCCATGGTAGCCCAACCCCCCCACAGTAAGAACACACCCAGGGAACACAGTTAACCCCTAGCTCTCCCCCCCCAGGTTAACCCCTTCACTGCCAATGACATTTATACAGTAATCAATGGAGATTTAAATTTCTGATCGCTGAATAAATGTCATTGGTCCCAAAAAAGTGTCAAAAATGTCCGACATGTCCGCTGCAATATCGCAGTACCGCTAAAAATCGCAGATCGCCGCCATTACTAGTAAAGAATAAATAAATAAATAAAAACCCCAGAAATGAATTCTCACCGTAAACGCGGCCATTTTTGCACAACCCAATCAATAAACGCCGATTGTGATTTTTTTTTATCACAAATATGAGGAAGAATATAAATCGGCCAAAACCGGTGAAAAAAAATGTTGTTTTATATTTTTTTTTTTGGATTTGAATTTTAGCAAAAAGTAAGAAATTTGTTTTTGTTTTGCAAAATGGTCGCTCTTCTTTTGTTTATAGCGGCAATCAGAAATGACGCAGAGGCGATCAAATACCACCAAAAGAAAGCTCTATTTGTGGGAAGAAAAGAACGCAAATTTTGTTTGGGTACAACGTCGCATGACCGCGCAATTGTCAGTTAAAGCGGCGCAGTGTCGAATCGCAAAAAGTGCTCTGGTCCTAAAGTTGGAAAACCTTCCGGTTGGTAAGTGGTTAAAGCAGCAATGTTTTTTTTCTTCTTTGTCTACCTTGGAGCCACATTAAGGGACTTTCCTGCTGTATGGTATTAAACATTTGTTTTGCTTTTTTAAATGTCCCCCATGGGAGTGCCCAGCTCTCCATGGATTTTGTGGCAATAATCTCCCTATATCCCAAATATGGCCAAAAATTTCCAAAATGTAACAGCTGATTTCACATCCCCCAGCTTAATAAATTTTACTTGGATTTTTTTGCAAAATTTGGGTTAGCTGAAATTCAAACCACTGAACTTCACTGAACACTCAGCAAACTGAACCAGGGCAGATTTGCTCATCGCTAGTCACAAAGACTTAAAGTACCTTTGTTTATGAAAGAGTTAAAAGCTTCCACTGTGTTATATTTTACATCACACATTTATTCATGCTGCTTTCTTGGTTTGTTTTGTTCCCCTGAGTTTTTTTGCATTTTACTTAAAAGTGAACATTTCTAGGCTGGTTTATAAGAATGAATCATAACCATGAATTTGATTCTAGCTACCATTTGTCATTTTTTGAGCACAGTTATGTGACGGAAATTATGTGATTGGTTGCTATGGGTAGCACATACATTTTCCTTTTCTGCCATTTTCATAAATCAGCTCCTGCATTCTAAACTTAGAACATTATCTATTGTACAGTGAAGAAAAAGAGGCAGACAGAACCTTGACCTGATTTATTTTATATAGTCAGGATTGTCCCACCTGCAGACTACGTTCCACACACATATATATGCAGAATGGGGTTACATGGAAAAATCATGCATTATGCATTACAGAAGATCTGTGTTTCTGTTACAGTCCTATTGCTTTAAACAATGACTACCTTTCTGTGGATGGAATGATAAAGGCTTCCTGCAGTCTCACAGCATGCTGGTAGATGAGTGAAATGCCTCTACAATCCTGGCAAGTTCTAAAATCTGCCAACATAAAGAATAACTATACATTTCATGCAAATATTGAGGAATATTTATAGCAAATGATAGCTACATGAACTACTTACTAGAAGTAAATCATGTATATGTGTTTATCACAGATCTTAATTCATAAACTGTGAATAACACACTAAGCAGCAGCAGTAGAATTTAGTACTGAATTAGCCATTGACAAAAGTAGAAGTTTGGATTTAGGGTGATACCAATTACAGTAAAACCTTGAATTGAGAGTAATTTGGTCTAAGAATGTTTTGCAAGACAAGCAATTTTTTTTTATAAATGTTGACTTGATAAACAAGCAATGTCTTGATATACAAGTAGCATCATGTCACAACTGAGTATAAAAGAGAAGAGAGGTGCCTCTAAGTGTAGCAATATGGTTACATTTAATGAAGATACAACATTTAGCAACTCACATGGTTGATGATTAAAACAGGCACATTTAAGTTTGCAGGCATTCGGGGTAAAGCTGTCCACATAGACCATCCTCCGCATCACCATCGACGTCATCCCTTGCACGATGCGCCCCATGAGCGCTTCAAGCCTCCCTTTCAGATCGTTCTACTGCAGAAATGTTGTACCTTCATTAAATGTAACCATATCACTACATTTAGAGGCGCCTCTCTTCTCTTTTATACTCTGTAGCTCCTGCTGGATTTGGCTTTTAATCTCCTTGTGGTAGCTGCCATTTGTGGATGGGCATTTTATGGTTACACAACCTGGTCACATTGCTATAATCTTTTTATATAAACTATAAACTGAAGGACTTGAACAAATGGTTGTCGAACGAATCATCAGAGTTCCATTATTTCTTATGGGGAAATTCACTTTGACATACAAGTGCTTTGGATTGCAAGCATGTTTTTTCGGAATGAATTATGCTCGCAATCCAAGGTTTTACTGTATTTCTGTGTAACTCAGTATTTCTCAACCTTTTTCCAGTCAAGGTTCCCTTTAAAATTATGGACAATCTTGAGGCACCCCCTCAAAACTAATAGTTTTACATATTGCAGCAGCATCCATGCACATACGACACCCATCAATAGAAGAGATTTTTTCTTTAAAAGCAAATATATTTTGAACGTTGGTAATGACTAGTATTCCAGCATTTCTTCTTTATTTTCTCTCCTGCAATCAGCTAACAAGACCTCAGTTATGACAGACAGGGGTCAAACAAGAATGCTGTGCTGGTGCCCGATGTCCTCCAGATAAACCAATGACATCAGTTATTCATGCTGGCGGTTGGCCTGCACAATGTTCAAGGTTGTAATGTTGCACAATGGAAACCTGTGGCTTTGTGTAACGAAAAAGTAAGGTTGATCAACCCACTGGCTTGTACATCATTTTTGGGCAATTTGTGGCAATGTTTAGCCATTTTGCCAAGGCATCACTAAAGAACCCAGAAGGCATCCCGGGGAGCCTAGGCCCCCTGGTTAAAAAAGGCTGGGGTTACTATATAGACTGTAATGCAAGCTTTCAAGGCACACTGGCTTCCTCTATTAGCAATATAGCGCTATTTAATTAGCCAATAAATGCTATCACCCTAAACTTTTATAACATACTATTCAAACTTTTTTACATACTAAAAACTGCTAGTGGGATGCAAGTCAATAGTAATGATTAAGGCTGGGTACACACTATTGTGAATTGGATGTGGGGAAATTGCAGGAGATTGTGACCGGCTCTCTATGGAGCACATCTCCACAGCAGCTTCAGTTGGAATTGCACGGGAGCCCTGTGTGTTTTTTTGTCTTTTTGTCTGTTCAATCAATCAGTTTGTTGTGAGCTATTACAGGTTCTCAGATTAGAGTATATCATATGGTAATCATTTTAAGACATTATTCTGAAAAATTCTTATAAGCCTTCTTTCGAAATCCCTTAATCTCTTTGAGCAAAGATCACTCCCCTTTTCTACGAATTCCTAGCTACTGCCCAGCCTCTACTACTTGCCTGACATCATTAATATGACCACTGCACAAATCAAAATTTAAAAAACTTCCTCAGAAACTCCCCCACCTGCAAAATGCCTCAGATGTTACAACGGCACAGTAGACTTCTACCTTATGATCCGGGCATATCATGAGAACCAATAATTCAGAGAAGATATGACCAAGTTTCTTTCAAGAGCTTTGAATTTACTGACTCCTGTAACTAAGTAAATTAATCTATAAGGGTTGTCAGATGAAGAAATGAATTCTAAATACTATATGCTGCATATTTAAAAATGAACAGGAGGTTGGGATTTTAAATGAAGCGCGCAATGGTAAATGAATAAATACTAGAGTATAAAAATGATTTCATTTATTTGTCAATTCATATATATATATATATATATATATATATATATATATAATTTGAGACCATTCTCTGCAATAATGACTATATAACACTATATTAATTCATATTTAATTAAAATTTCATATATGTACACACACATTGACATCATTCCCATGCCCAATGACCACGTTATTCCATATCAACAGTAATACAAAATTTTGGACATAATAGCAAAAGATCCATATTTGATCATGTAAACAATTGAAAATATTATAGTATTTTTTGAAACAGCATAATTGGTTTAGATTAGGACAGTTCGTAGCGCTACGCTTTTCGTGATTTACAATCACTCTTCAGGAGCAAGCCTATCTAAAATGGAATATATATATATATATATATATATATATAAATCCAAGTGATCAAATATGGTCCAGGATATTAAAGAAAAAAATCAAAAAACGGATGGGTGATACCCCTAGAAGGTAGGACTTACATAAACATTATAATGCTGGAAGTAGGGTGCCTGCGCTAGAGACCGCAAGCCAACCAAGGACATCATTTCTGGAGCTCCGGGGGCATAGATGGCAGCAACAGCCCAGAAATGACAGAATCCATGGTGGACAGAAGTGGTTTTGCACTCCCATGGGGTGGTGGTGATGAGGAGAAAGTGTGAAGTATCTGAGGAGTGATGTAAAAAGTGAACTGATAAACACATGTGATGTGTGTAACGTACAGTGTTGCCAACCGCCAGTAAATTTACTGACAGGTTGTAAAAATCAGTGATTTTTAGAACGGTCTATAAATATCAGGGTCTGATAATTTGTCATGCTGTGCTGACTTTTTAAGTGTAAACTGGGCAAACTACTTGATAAGGGTATTGTCAGTGTTTCCATGTTGTGTTTAAATATCAATTGTCTTAGATTTTAATAGGAGTTCAGTTATTTTTCAGGTTGCCAGTAAAAAATGTGCTCTGCCAGTAAGATTTTCCATGTTTTGCCAGTAAAAAACGCTGCGGGAGGTTGGCAACACTGGTAACGTATATATTGAGAAATGAAAAAAAGAGAAAAACTAGAAAAGGAAAAGGAAAAAGAATAGAGGGAAAAGAAAGGAAAACAAGTGAGTAAAGAAGGAAATGGAATCGAAAAGGAGACGCAGAGAAAAAAAAAAGTGAGGGAAAAAAAAACATAAAAATTGCAGGTATGACTACAGTGATATATCATACCTGTTGTATAAGTGTGTGCCATGTAGTAAGGAGTGCATGGTGTTCGTAGTGTGGGGAGTACATTCCCACATGTCTGACCCACCATGTGATGGTGCCATAAATAGGACCGCCCCCATGGTGCATCCCACCAACGTCACGCTGGCGTGCAAGGGGGAAGGGCTCACGCCGCCTGGCCAATGGCGCCATGACAACACTCCCATGATGCACACAGTGTGGAAGAAAACCCCACCTAGGGTAGTGGTGCCAAGGACGCCACACATCCGGCGTGCAGGGCGTGACGTCGATGCACAGTGACAAAGCGCCCACCCCACCCACGTCAGAGACGGAGGAATTACGGGGACTTACAGTGCGCATCGCAGGTCCTGGACCTGACAGACATTTCATTTGAAACCTTTCTCTGCAATAATGATTATATAACACTATATTAATTAATATTTAAATAAAATTTCATATATGTAATTTGACGTTATGCGATGCGCCACAATGGACGGGCGATACTTGTCCCCTTGCATTCGATCATTTTGAGGCGACTAGCGAGAGTCCGACCCTGGTTTTGCCAGCCACCATTTTAGGGCTGGTTCCACTCAAACCCCTCTCACTTTCTGGTCCACTCAAACCCCTCTCCGCCTGCATTTAATGACCAGGGAGAGAGCAGTGGAGAGCTCTATTCTGGATCTCAGAGGGAGAAAGCTGAGTGAGCTCTATGTGCTAATTTGGACTCAAAGATAAAGGTTTGCACTGTGCTTATGATTTGTGGGTGCCGGGGACAGTCCCACACTGTATAGAGAGGAATCTGATTGTTTAGTTTAGTGCTGGATGGCGAGGTTTTGTTTTCAGTATTTTCTTTTGTGTTTTGACCTTGCAAACCTGTGATTATAAACCTGGCAAATCGACAGATATTTAAAGAAACTGACCTCCATGCTGAATCATTTCTCTGAAAAGTGATCCCCATTAGCTAATCTCCCACACGTGGTGGAGTTCAGTGAGGCAACTTTCAAAGATGGAGGAAATGGTGAAGGCCCTGCTATGAGCCAATGCAGCCCAGCGGGAAACCAACCGCCAGGTCGCAGAGGCCGCTGCAGCTCAGCGAGAGGAGAGTCATCAGGCTATTGCAGCACAACACGCAGCTCTGCAGAAAACCAACCTCCGAGTCGCAGAGGCCACTCCAGCTCAGCGAGAGGAAAATCACCAATTTGCAGGGGCCCTGTTGGAATTAAAGAAGGGACCCACACCGCCGGTGACAATGGAACCAAAGCTGGTACGCGCCTCTTACCACATGCAGAAGATGACACCTGCGGATGATGTGGATGTGTACCTCACGACCTTTGAAAGAGTTGCTCTTCGCAAAGGATGGCCAAAAGAACAGTGGGCAGAATTGCTAGCACCATTCTTGACCGGCGAACCCCAAAAAGCCTATTTCGATCTGGAAACAGATAAGGCCCAGGACTATGAGACTCTAAAAGGGAGAGGTACTCGCATGCCTATGGGTCACCATGGCAGTCCGGGCCCAACGTGTGCATCAGTGGACCTACCACACTGACAAGCCACCCCATTCACAGATGTTCAGCCTAGATCACCTTACCAGGAAATGGCTACAGCCAGAGACTTTGCCAGGTCCCCAGATTGTGGAGTGCATGGTCATGGACCGCTATCTATGGGCGCTCCCTGCTGCTTGGAAGAAATGGGGCAGCCATGGGGACCCCAAAACAGCAAGCCAACTGGTGGAACACAGCTGCTGAGGACTTGTTGCGCCCATCTGCGCCCCACTCCAATGTGTCTATAAGTGAAAGATCACCTGGCGGACCCTGTAAGACTGATCCAGGGTTCAGGGGCTTTGGGAAAATTGATAAGACTGATATGGCTAAAGAGACTGGGGGCTCTAGACCTGGAGACTGGCCAAAGAAGCCAGGAAGGTCTCAGGGACCCTTGAGAGGACTGGGTATAGAACACATACAGTGCTACAGATGCCATGCATTGGGCCATATTGCTGCCAATTGCCCCCTGAATGATGAACCCATGCAATGCGATTCTACTTATGTGAATAGACGCCTCTCTCTTTTTGCACAGATCACATATACAGCATCATGTCCGGGTCGCATTGGAGAAGCAGATGTGTGTGATTTTTGTTAATGGGAGACCAGTCACTGCACTGCTTGACTCAGGTAATGTGGTAACATTGGTAAAAAGCAATTGTGTAAACCCTGCAAGGTTACACCCGTGCACTGTCGGAGTCATTTGCATCCATGGGGACACTCGTGACTACCAGACAGCAGTGGTTGAGATCGACACCCCTTGCAGTAGCGTGACTCATTCAGTGGGGTTGGTACCTTCACTACTTTATGATGCCCTAGTGGGCAGGGATTTTCCCCATTTTTGGAGGTTATGGGAAGGCGCCAGACCCGTTTTGCCAAATGGAAGGGGAGACTGGTGGCAGGACCGAGGAGGGAGGAGACCCTCTTCCTTTTCCTGTAATGGCTGGTTAGCCAGAGGCTGGAAGATAGCTCACAGCAGGAGACCAATGACCCTGACAATGTCTCTGACCCTGACGATGAGAGGGAACCGAATGTAATACTTGACTTAGAGGTCCGAAGAGAGGACTTCTGTACAGAACAACTATGGGATGTCACTCCCTTAGAGCCAGAGAAAACATAAAGGTGATGGATGGGAAACCTGTGGACCCTAATTGGGGAGTGTCTTTTCCCTACATGGTGCTTAAAAATAATTTGTTGTATCAGGTGGTGAAACACGTGGAGGACGAAGTGGAACAGCTATTGGTTCCCAAAGCCTTCCGCAGGATGGTGCTAGATCTGGCCCATGGGCATGTAATGGGGGACATCTGGGTATGGAGAAAACCACGGAGAGAATAAACCAGAGATTCTTCTGGCCTGGGTTGTATGCAGACGTCAAAGAATACTGTGAATCATGCCCTGAGTGTCAAAACACAGCCCCATCACCCCATTTTCATAGTCCCCTTGTCCCACTTCCCATAATTGAAGTGCCATTTGAGCAATTCGGCATGGATTTCGTGGGACCAGTAGTAAAATCTGCCCCGGGACACCAGCACATCCTGGTGATCTTGAACTATGTGACCTGCTATCCTGATGCCATATACTTGCAGAATACCTCCGCTATGACTATCGCCTAGGAGCTGGTCCAGGTGTTTAGTCGGGTGGGCATCCCTAAAGAAATCTTGACGGATTAGGGTACCCCGTTCATGTCCAGAGTGACCAGAGAATTGTGCAAGTTGTACAAAATCTCCCATCTCTGTACCTCTGTTTACCACCCTCAAACTGACGGTCTGGTGGAAAGGTTTAACAAGACCCTCAAGAGTATGCTAAAAAAGGTGGTGGATAAAAATGGGCTAAATTGGGATTTTTTGCTGCCGTACCTCATGTTTGCCATACGAGAGGTTCCGCAGGCGTCTACGGGGTATTGCCCCTTGGAACTCTTGTATGGTAGATATCCCAGGGGGCTGCTGGATGTTGAAAAAGAGACGTGGGAAGGAGAGGCCACCCCATATAGAAGCATCATAGAGCACGTCTCCTTGATGCAGGATCGAATCGCAGCTGTCCTGCCCCTTGTACGAGAGCATATGGAGGAAGCCCAAGGAAGGGTTTACAATCGGGGTGCCAAAACCCAAACTTTCTACCCTGGGAACAGAGTGCTGGTGCTAGACCCTACGGTTGAAAGTAAATTCCTGGCAAAGTGGCAGGGTCCCTTTGAGATTAGGGAAAGAGTAGGGGAAGTAAACTACAAAGTTTACCAGCCTGGGAAAAGGAAACCAAAGCAGATTTACCATGTTAATCTCCTAAAACCATGGAAGGACAGAGAGAGTTTATTGGCAGTGCCCACTCCCCAAAAGGACAGGTTACCCCTGACCCTGGATGTCCCCATAACCGAGTCCTTGTCACTGATGCAACAAAACAGCATGAAGTGGCTAAGTTTGATGCATACCCGATGCCGCGGGTTGACAAACATGTGGATAGGGAGGTGCCCAGTACATAACAGCCCTAGACCTAACTAAGGGATACTGGCAGATCCCCCTAATGGAGTCAACAAAGGAAAAAAGTGCCCGAGGGGTCCTTCCAATACAAGTGAATGCTGTTTGGTCTGCATGGGGCCCTTGCATCCTTTCAGAGGATGATGGACAAAACTTTGAGTCCACATTGGCCCTATGCAGTGGCCTATCTGGATGATGTACAATAGAGGGGATAGCACTTGTTAAAGGGACCAATTGTGCCACACCCCGGTGAGTTAGAAATAGAGGAATTCCCTCAGAGGGAGGAACTTTTAGGCACAAAATTAATTATTGACACGTCGTAATAAAATTTTATAAATTTTATTTATAAAAAAAAAGAGATAAAAATATCCACATGATGTATAGTACAAATAGACCAAATACATATATTGGGTGGATATAGTGATAATACAATAAATTTAGTTGCCGAGAAAGCCTTCCAGAAGTTGAAGCAAGCCCTTTGTGTACAACTGGTGCTCGTGACCCCAGACTTCACAAAGGAGTTTGTGGTTCAAACTGACACCTCTGAGGTGGGACTAGGTGCTGTTCTGTCCCAGATCAGAGACAGTGAGCACCCGATCGTCTACTTAAGCAGGGAGCTTAATAGGCATTAAAAGGAATTATGCCATTGTGGAGAAGGGGTGCCTGGCTATCAAGTGGGCCTTAGAGGCCCTAAAATACGTTTTGCGAAGGTTGTTCAGGCTAGTCACCGACCATGTTCCCCTTAAGTGGATGTGTAACAACTGGGAGAAAAATGACTAGGTGCTTCCTGGCCCTACAGCCGTTTAAGTTCTCAGTGGAACACTGGGCTGGAAGGCTCCAAAATAATGCCAATGGTCTTTCCCGGGCCCACTGTATGGTCGGGACAGTTGCTCCACCCCAGGGGCTTGAGCAGAGGGGGGGTATGTGACGTTATGCAAGGCATCACAATGGACGGGCTATACTTGTGGCCTCGAAACCGATCATTTTGAGGCGACTAGCGAGAGTCTGACCTGGGTTTTGCCAGCCACCTTTGGTAGGGCTGGTTCCAGCCCGGTCTTTCTGGTCCACTCAAACCCCTACCCTGGATCTCAGAGGGAGAAAGCTGAGTGAGCTCTGTGTGCTCAGTTGGACTCAAAGATAAAGGTTTGCACTGTGCTTATGTTTTTTGGGTGTTGGGGACAGCCCCACCGTTACTGTCCAGGTAGTGGAGTCTGTCTTATGCAGGGAACAACCACTCTTACACACCTGATTCGGGGACCCCTGGTAGTATAAACAGGAAGTCGCGGGATGGCAAGAGGGCTGGATGGTCACTGGTGGTGGTGTGAAAGTCCAGGCAGTCATGCAGGCAGATGGATGGTCGTACAGGCTGGGTCAGCAACTGGCAGGCAGGCAAGGTACACAAGGGTCAGGCAGAGAATGGTCAAAGTCCTAGCAAGGTTCGTTAACGGGCTGGCGGCACAGTACAGAGGGGTCAAACAAATGAATGGTCGTGGATAGCCGGGGTCGGTGCAGGCAGATAGATAGCAGGTCAGATCAAGCCGGGTCGGATCACAGAGACAGGAACAATACAGGAACAGGTATCAAGGAACACAGCTGAAGCTCACAGGTACTCAGACGCTGTAGAACGGACAGCACTTGCTGACAGGTGCAGGAAGCTTAAATAGGGCCGTTTGGCGCCGTTTCCAGCGCGCGCACGGGAGCGCGTGAACGCTGAAAAACGGCAAAAAGTCCCAAAAAGGAAGCCTGACTTCAACAGGTCAGTCTTATCCTAACACCCACACTGTAAAGAGAGGAACCCGATTGTTTAGTTTAGTGCCGGACGATGAGGTTATGTTTTCTGTTTTTTCTTATGTGTTTTGACCTTGCAAACCTGTGATAATAAACCTGGCAAGTTGCCAGATTTTTAAAGAAACTGACCTTCATGCTGAATTTTTTCTCTGAAAAGTGATCTCCACGAGCTAATCTCCCACAGTACACACACATTGACATCATTCCCATGGCCAATGGCCACGTTATTCCATATCAACAGTGATACAAAAATCTTGGATATAATAGTATAATAGTCATTTCTGGGCTGTTGCTGCCATCTATACCCCCAGAACTCCCGAAATGATGTCCTCGGTTGGCTTGCGGTCTCTAGCGCAGGCAGCCTACTAGCATTATGTTGTTTATGTAAGTTCTACTTTCTAGGGGTATCCCCTATCCGTTTTTTAATTTTTTTTTCCTTTTATATCCTGGACCATATTTGATCACTTCGATACATATATATATATATATATATATATATATATATATATATATATTATTTTTTTTTCTATTTTAGATAGGCTTGCTCCTGAAGAGTGATTGTAAATCACGAAACGTGTAGAGCTACCAACTGTTCTAATCTAAACCAATTATGCTGTTTCAAAAAATACTATAAGATTTTCAATTGTTTACATGATCAAATTTGGATCTTTTGCTATTATGTCCAAGATTTTGTATTACTGTTGATATGGAATAACGTGTACAAATAAATGTGTGTGTACAAATATGAAATTTTATTTAAATATGAATTAATATAGTTTTATATAGTCATTATTGCAGAGAATGGTCTTGAATTAAATATATATATATATATATATATATATATATATATATATATTGACAAATAAATTAAATTATTTTTATACTCTAGTATTTATTCATTTACCATTGCGTGCTTCATTTAAAATACCAACCTCTGGTTCATTTTTAAAATGAATAGGGATGGAGGCATAGGATCCTGGCAAGCCATGCTTCATTTAAAGTCCCACAAACCCGTACCCTTTCATATACTGTATATATTTTCTTTTTAATGGATACCCTTCTTCTAGCCAGAAAAAAGGCTCTTGCATAGATAAACCCAAAGTTTCCAACTGTTACCTTTTGAAAAGCCCCATCAAAAAAAATATTCCTTATGAAGCTATATATACATATGCAAAAAAGTAGAAGGTTTCCTAATATTTTTCATAACATTTGAGGGTCTTCTGTTATGCACCCCCTACTCTGGATGTGGACATACATAATGGGTTGGGCAATATATACTGAGTGTTTATAGTCATGCTTGTATTGTAATATCAACATATGCCAAATTGTTACAGTTCTCATACTTAGCTTGCTTATTCAAGTTTATAACAGTACATGTTCTCTTTTCATGAATGTTCCACGTATATTTTATCAAATTGCTGGAGATTTTTTAATAAGTTTCCTTATTCAAGGTTATTATAACAATACTTGTTCTCCTTTCATGAATGTTCCACCTATATTTGTACATCTCTGAATAACTGTTAATGCGGTTTATTTGTTAAGTCATATCTTGTTATATAAAATTATTATACCCCTGTTCTTGATTGCTACTTATCCTAGGGTTTCACAATGAAATCATGTTAACTTTATTGATAGTAGTCTATTGAACAGCAGGTGACTACTAGGCATAAATTGGGGAACTTGAGACCCTTATTTGAAGATAGGTATATGGTGGAATAAGCTAGGGTGAAGAAACAGAGGAGTTAGCCAACCAATATCAGAAACAGGAGATAAATCAAAGTCAAGATGAAAGACAAAGATAAAACAGACAAAAGAGAAAAATTAAGTGCAAGCTAACTTGCCAGAAATCAAAACATGTTTGTGCTCTGTGCATGCTTTTCTGTCATTTGTGCCAACACCCCTGTTCTGTTAACATTTGTGTTTGCCAGTATTCACATGCCTGCCAGGTCTTTTTGTTTGAGAAACCCCTTTATATACAGCATTCATAGCACAACAGTTATCAGAGTCTAGGGGGTGCAGGAGTGGAAACACACTTGGGTAGCTGGGGCATACAGAAAGATAAATGGAAAATACCCAGGACACACGTATTAGACATGAAATACCAGAAATAAGTGGTCAGGTTGAGGGAGGCCACCCAGACACAAGAGCTCAGACCAGAGAACTAGGAGCAGAAGGCAAAGTAAGCAGTAAAAACGGGAACAAAAAGTAACAGGATATTCAACAAAGAAATATAAAGTCAGAAGACATTTTCATACTGATCAGGCACCAATCTCTTGCCAATGCTTGCAGATGGGGCAACTATCTCATGTAAAGGAGTACATTTTGAAAACAGTTGATAAGATATGCTAGAACCCAATATTGGCAAGTGATGCCATTCACAGCGTTATGGCAAAACTTCAAACTAAACATGCCAATGCCCTTATCATAACCTCAGGTGATTTTAATCATGTTACAATGAAGAACACATTGACTAACTTCACACAGTTTGTGAGCTGCCCAACTAGAGAGAATAAGACCCTGGATCCACTGTATGCCAATGTGAAGAATACATACAGCTCTTCTCCTCTTCCCCCTTTTGGGCAGAACAGATCATAATTTGGTCTGCCTCAATGCTTGTTATGTGCCCCTGGTTAAGAGACAACCTGCGACCACCAGATAAGTGAAAAGATGGTCTGAGGAGTTCTTTGAATTATCGCAGGGCTGTTTTGACGGACGGATTGGAAAGCACTCTGTGAACCACATGGAAGAGATATTTATGAGCTTCCTGAGTACAGAACACATTATATTAATTTGTGTGTAGGTTCTATTGTTCCAACAACAGTTGTTCATTTTTATTCAAATAATAAGCCAGGAGTAACAAGAGATATTAAGGATATTCTTAACTCCAAGAAGATGGCGTTTAGAGTAGGTAATAGGAAGAAGTTAAGAATGATTCAGAGGGACCTGATGATGAAGATTAGAGGGGCTAGGGAAAAATATAGGAGGGAGCTGGAGTGGAGCAAAACAATGTGAGAGAGGTCTGAAGTGGCATGAGTACCATTACATGTCTCAAGCCAGTTGGTGGAGGGACTGGGGAGGTGTGGAGAGGGCAAATGAACTGAACCACTTTTAACAGGTTTGATTCAGAGGCCCTGGCTTTGACTCCCTCAGATTTAACACACAGTTGTAGACAAGCAAAGTTGAGGCAAGTACCTTCCACTCCTCATACTAGATGTCCTTCCTCCTTTAGTGTGTGGTCTGATTCCCCCCCCCCCCCCCATTACTTTTGCCAGTTCTTCTTTTTATAAGAAAAACTCTACTCCTCCCTTACGGGAAAGTACATCAATGTCTTTTACAGCTGATCAGGTGAGTAGACAGTTAAGGAGACTTAAGGCAGGAAAATCAGCAAGCCCTGATGGTGTTAGCCCCAGGGTGCTTAGGGCGTGTGCAGACCAGCTGGTGGGTATCCTTCAACAGGTCATTAACCTGAGCCTGAGTCTACGAAAGGTCACTGTGTTGGGGAAGATGTCTTGCCTTAAACCTGTGACAAAAGATACCGCTCAGACCACTGGCTTTGACCTTCCACATCATGAACTCCGTGGAGAGACTTGTTTTACATCAATTATGGCCCACAGTTAGTAAATATTTAGGCCCATTGCAGTTTGCCTTCCAGCCGAGACAGGTAGCTGAGGACACTATCATCTTCATGCTAAATCACATGTATGCACACCTGGATAAGCCAGCGAGCACAGTGAAGGTAATTTATTTATGACTTTACAGTACTTTTGATACTATCAGGCCGATTTTCCTGGGCGAGAAGCTAGCAGCGGTACAGATTGATGTCTCCCTTGTGTCATGGATTGTAGACTACCTGACTGGAAGACCACAGTATGTATTCGACACACATCTGCAAGATTGCGTGTCGAAAGGGGTGGACAGCAATATTGGGGTTCCACAGGGGTAAGTTTTCTCCCTTTCTCTATATTGTCTATACCACTGATTTTAGCTACCAGACAGAGTCTTGCCATCTTCAGAAGTTTTCTGATGACTCTGTGGTAGTGGAATGTATCAAAAATGGGGAAGAGACTGAGAGTAGATCTGTGGTGGCAAACATTGTCACATGGTGTGAGGATAAGGTGACTAAGACAAAAGAGCTGGTTGTGAATTTGAGAAGGAGGAAGGCACCAGTGAGTCCTGTCTCCATCCGAGGAGTGGATGTGGATGTAGTGGAGAATTACAAGTATCTGGGGGTGCACATAGATATTAAGCTGGATTGGAGCAAGATGGATAGAAAGAGCCACAGCTGCCTCTATTTTTTGAGGAGTCTGAGGTCTTTTAACATCTGCCAGACAATGCTGAAGATGTTTTATGAGTCTGTGGTGGTCAGCACATTCCTGTATGCGGTGGCATGCTGGAGAAACAGGCTTAGGGTGGCCAACAGCAACAGACTCAGCAAACTGATTTGCAAGGCCAGTGGTGTTGTTGAATTGTAGTTGGAGGCTTTAACCACAGTGTTAGAGAGGAGAATGTTGTCCAAGGCATGTTCAATCTTGGACAACTCCCCCCACCCACTCCACAATACGCTGGTAAGTCTGAGGAGTACCTTTAGTGATAGATTGTTACAATTGTTGTTACAAATGTTATAATTTTCCTTTGTGATTATTAAAGTACTCTAAAGTAGAATAGAAAACCTTGGCTTCCTCTCCCCGATAAGCCAACACAGGCCCCTTACTTTCCTATCCCTCTAGCTCCTCAAGCCTGTAAACTTTTAGTTATGATCTTCCCAAGGACAGTTTGTCCCAGGTGCAGTTGGATGATTGTTGGACAAATAATTGCCCTCTCAAGACTGTGGGCAACTTGGTACAGAAAGATGCAGTTAAGAGCCATTAGGGAAGAGGTAGGGGAAATGACAGATTCCATAGCCCAATGGGTAAGTAATGCACACCAGAACTGAGCTGACCCAGCATCAGGTACTTCAAATCAGTAAAACAAGTGCAGAATTAGACCTCTGTTGTACTTGTGTACAGAATAACTGATAGTTATCATTGTAGACTTTTACGAATGTCGGAAAATAAGAGAAATGTCATAAAATGTCACTGTAGGTTGAAATCACAGTTGAGAGCCAGGCCAACTATTTCTATAAAAAGAGATAGCTCTGAAAATATATTTGAAAAAAATCATAACCTGCTTCAAACCAATTGATGAATAACATATTTCATAAGTGACACATCCGCTGTAAATTGAGTTTTATGGAAGCCACAGACAGGCAAATGTCCCTGTCTCTGTGACCACATCTAATTATTTGAGTTGTGACTTTTATTTCTGACCTGCATAACATTCTTTTGCAGTTATTATTTTATTACATTTAAAACTAGTTAATACAAAACAGCATGAAATAAATAAGCCAGAGTCAGTAAATGACAAAAGAAATAACTATCATCACAACTGTAGCTGTCATCCTGAATCCATAGATACTTTTACCCAGCCTTTTTCAACCTTTTTACCCTAAAGGAACCCCTAAAATAATTTTCAGGTCTCAGAGAATCCCTGCTAAAACCAATCAAAGTGGGAGTAAATTCCCAGTCATGAATTTTACCTATAGATAAGCCTATAATAAGGCTTACCTATAGATACTGTAAATATCTCCTAAACGTGCTAAACTGTTAAGGAGATATTTACTGTACATGCAGGCGGGGACGTCACCGGCGCATTTGGTCTGAAGCAACGAGTACATCGTCACAGCTGCATCTACAGTAAATATCTTCTAAATCTGTGCATAGCATATTATGGCATTGCCATTGCAGGTTTAAAATTTAAAAAAATCCAGCGTTTTACTACCGCTTTAATCTTGCATTAATAGAAAAATTGTCTCTACTATTGTTGGTCAATTGGAAGAATGCTACAAAATGTTGATCAGAATGTCATCCTTAAAGACAGTTAAAAATATCATTGGTGTCATGGTGCTGGCTTTGCCAAGTGACTTTGGTACCAGAACTCTGAGAGCACCATCAAACATGAGGTCAATCAACCACAGTGCTCTAAAAGAACATTGATGATATTAAAAAATAAAATATACATTAATCAACAAAAATCATTAAGCTGTAACATGTTTCTGAAAAGAAGAATATGCTGCTAAATTTTGGGATGTAAGCCAGAAGAGCATAGTACTTGACATTCATAAAGCGGAATGTAAAGCGATATCTATATTCACATGATGTCACACTAGTAACGCTCCATCATTCATTTGACTGTTCTGGGAGGTGCCATGTCATTACTCAGAAGCTTTCGCAGAACATCAGTGTAATTGGAAACGATTGTATATGCATTAAAATAATGGACATTTAATGGTTGGTTTGATGCTATACACTGTCCGTGATCTGAGTTATACAGCAGCAGAAATGTATTTTTCCTGAATCCACATGAAGCCAATAACCATTTTTTTTATTGCCAGTGCATTAAAGTGAACATGTAGGCTCACCTTAACTTCTAAAGAGTCCAGATTCTTTAGAATAGGCTTTGAAAATAATGTAAAGATGAGAGAAGGCACCTAGATGTGCTTGCTGCATAGACCTAAGGCTACTTTAGAAGGTAAAATGAGCCTAAAGGCTGCTCAGGGCCACTTTATTATGATGCAAGAGAGATGGAGTCGAGTTCTGGTGGATTTTCATTTGTTCTGGTGAGTTTTCATTTTGTATAATGCACAAAATCATGATATTCCAGGGCTGTCACACTATGAATGCAGGTCACAGCAATTGGTTCACCCAACTTAACATAACCTTCCACAAGTACCCAGTCACCTTTCTTTTTTCCCTGCCACTCAATTCCGTTTCTGGGAATAGAAATATCTATTTCTGGGTGTGGGGAGCATATGACCTGCTCACCTGCCTCCCACGTGACTGTGCTAGTGCTTAGTGACTGGCCACTCAAGCACCCACTGCTGTCATGAACAGGAAGAGAAGGAGTTCTTAACTAAGTCACATCTACTCTCTTTGTGCCAGGCACCTGCGTGTAGATCTAAAGAAAGGTATGCATGTGCAGAAGGGGAGGCCACATTTTGGTGTCCCTGCATGGTCAAGGCACAGGTTCACCTCAATCTTATTTTACTGATAAGTCGGTCTCCTGACACCTGATATGCATGTGCTTGGTCCAGGTCACTGAATTAAAGAGTACTAAAGTACAGGTTATATTCATAGGTTCACAGTCACTGAGCTTTCACTTTTGAAATCAATTTAACAATGACAGTTTCCATAATTTGTTCCTGACAGGTTTCTTTCAATATACCTTTGATTATAAGCCCATGCACCTGCCTCCATGGTTCAGTATTGCCAGGAACATAATCTAGTCAACTCCCCCTGCAAATCCTAATGATATCCAATTAACACTCATCAAACGCTTTAAAACTATCATAAAACCTGTCATCATGCCGTCGGTAGTTTAGTTAAAAATACATCACATTTTTCAACTTTGAAGGCAATGTGTACACATTTTAATTTTTTACTTGTGTATATGTGTGTAATGTGAAAATGTACATAATCATTAGTGTGGATGAATATTTACATACCTAGGGGCAGCCATATTTATTTATAACATATATGTTTTTAATAGGGCTGTACATTGAATTTGTCTGTCTGTTCCTCTTTCTCAAACCAAGTACATCAGACTGGTCACACTAATTAAAAACAACATTCTATCCAGTTGTTTTTATCTCAACAGTTGTTCAGCACTAAGGCTCCCTTCACACCAAGGCGTTGGAAAAAAGCCTGTAAAATCCTGTAAAACGCCATGATTTTAGTGTGTGTTTTTGCAGCGCTTTTGAAGCGCTAGCGTTATAAATAGCTCCCCTTTAATGGCGTTTTCAAGCGTTTGTGTTTCAATCATGTGACCTTTCCACAGCCTCAGTACACATTTCACACACTTTTCAAGCATTTTTCAAGCGCTTAACCATTATTTTCAATGGACATGGGCGTTTTTGAAGAGCTATTTTGAGCGCACAAAACAAGCTGAAAAGATGCCGCTTGCAGGACTTTTAGCAACGCCTAGCAAGCGCAATGCCTCAGTGTGAAAGCATCCATTGAGATGCATGGGGAGCGTTTTTGGTGCGCTTTTTATGTGCTAATTTTAGAGCAAAAACGCCTGAAAAACGCCTTGGTGTGAAAGGGGTCTAATCCTAAATGCAATATCTGATCTAGACTTAGACAGAGCCACTAGATACACTCATAAACATATAGAACAGTAAGCACGAAAGCATGTGAACTGAAAAAATACTTTAGTGAAAATGTTGAAATTATAGCTCAAAATATGTATTCAATGAAATTATGCACTAGTTTCACATTAAATCCAACACAAACAATTGTATTAAATTCATGGCCAAACTATAAATCCATTTTTTTTGCTATAGACTGCTTATACCAGTATGACCTGGCTCCCTGTTTTTCTAAGTACCCCCTGGAACATTTTGTAAATACCCGATGATCCTGCTGGAAGAACCATTGGATAGGCGCTTCATTTGATAGGGTGACAACACTCTTCCTTTTGTAGCGAAACCACCACAGCATTATCACCCTTGCTTCTGCTTTAGCCGTTTAGATGTTGGCACCATTCATGCCCAATAGTCAATCCTAGCTCTGCTCACCCCCTGTTAGATTGGCAGTGTAATGTTCTGTCTACATGATCTTAGGGCAGTGGTTCTCAACTCCGGTCCTCAGGACCCACCAACAGGCCAGATTTTCAGTATTACCTTGGGGAGATGCAGACTAGAATACTGCAATCACTGAGCAGCAAATTATATCACCTGTGATGTATTTCAGTTATTCTGCAAACCTGGCCTGTTAGTGGGTCCCGAGGACCGGAGTTGAGAACCACTGTCTTAGGGAAATATTGTGAAATTTGTGTTCAGAACCACTTCCTTCTGCACTGCCTAGCAGCGTATGCCAGTTATATAGATTGCCAGTTGCATTCAGCATTAAAATAGAGATAAATCACATTTCTTTATATTGAACATTATTCTTGCATTAAAAATGCCTGTTTATCATTCTGAGAAGCAAAACCTGGTGGTTTTGGATGAACACGTGTCTGAGTTATGGATAAAGTCATCTCAGTGACTAGCCATGAATACCTGGTTGCCATGCTAAATATTCATTTTGCCTTCAGACCCTTATTTCTTGTGTACAGAAATGTCAGGTAATTTTGGAATCTCTATTAAACATTTCATTTCTGAAATGATTGGTAATTTAATGCTTTCCTGGCATGCTTATATTTCTCAATTTCATTTATTTAAGTCATAACTAACAGACTTTTGGATTGTAACATCTTTTATTACCTTCATTAACCTTGGCAGCATTCTTTTTGGCCAGCTGTGATCCGACTTTGCTGCAATCAAGATACTGAAAGTGGAAATAATGTCCAAGGCTTCCAGTGAGCAATCCTAGCTGTCTACTACAGGCTGTTTATCAAAAAATGAAATACAGAATGCTCCCATCAACTGCACATTGGTCTCAATGGATAACAGGCAGTAAGGGTTTTTTTTTTTTGCTTTTTTCCTCCATACGACTCAATGTGAATGCAAAAACAACATTATAAAAACTCAGAAGGAACTCGGAATCTACTCAGAAGGAATAAAGTATGAGCTCAGAGGCAAGTCAGAAAAAAATGAAAAGCATGTAAAATGAAAGCCTGTTTCACCCGCACCCTCTCCACACAGGCGTCACTTGGGATGGATAAAGGGGTGCTTGGCAGGTGGTCCTGAGCCATGCCACTCTGTACTGACAGAACTGATTCTGTGTCCTGAGCTAAATTTGAGCAACTGGGCTGAATAAATGTTATCTGCAGTGTTTAAACCTTGATTGTCTACTCAATTCATTTATCAACTGGCAGTGTAAATAAATGCATGCATATGACTTTTTAAAACAAGCTAGACAGGTTCTCTTTGCTGAAAATTAAGCCTGTGAGTGAGGAAATTTGCTTTGCTTGACTGAATGGCTTCCAAGTTTTCTAGGTGCCAAATTTATTGTATGCATTTAAGAAGGCTGATGCATTTTGTCTGTGAATTTAACGTGTCTGCACCACAGAGAGGTTTATTGCCAGGTAAGAACAAAACAACAAGCTTGTACGGCGCTGACTGCTACATCACCATCTAGGTAGAAAACTGCAGCTGACCTGAAATGTAATGTCAATTGATGGTAGAAAGGGCTGCCTCTCAGTGACCACTGGGGTAATGGCAAGGGAACATAAAAACATAACACTAGCAAGGCATTCCTAGAATGGCATGTGGAAGCCGTCTGTGAAGTGTAAAATATACATAAAGGGCTAGCTGCCAAGTGGATCCAAGAGCCCAAGTGCACAAAGGACAGTGGGACTGATTTACTAATACTTCAGGGCCCGTTCACACAGGGGAGATTTGCACTCCAACTTGAGTCGCCTCAAGTCGCCCCAAGTCACTTGACATTTGAAATCCCATTAAAATGAATGGGAGCCATCTTAATGTACACTGCTGAAGTCGCTCCGACTTCAGAAAAGGTACCTGCAGGACTTCAAGGCGACTTCTATCCGACTTGTGCCCATAGAAGTCAATAGAAGTCGCCTCCAAGTCGGATCCCCCATCTACATGGAAGCGACTTTAGAGTGAAAATAATAGAATTTATGTAGGGCAACTCCCTCCCCCCTTCTCTGATTGGCTACAGCAAAGTCGCCTTGCATGAAGTCGCGCTGTAGGTCGCCTGAAGTCACCCTGAAGTTGTACTGAAGTCACGCTGAAAGTCACCTAGCAAAGCCTGCCTAAGTCGGATTGCCCCTGTGTGAAAGGGCCCTAAGAGGGCAGAATCTAATCTGGTGCAGCTGTGCATGGCAGCCAATCAGCTTCTAACTTCAGCTTCTTCAAGTAAGCTTTGACAATAAAACCTGGAAGTTGATTAGTTTCTATGCACAGCTGCACCAGATTTTGCACTCTACAGTTTTACTAAATCAACCCAAATGTGTTCATAAAAACAGTTGTAGATTATTCCACAGTTAGATAAAAGCTAAACATTATGTATGACAATGGTTACCAGTAATTGACCAGCCACATACTTCGGGCATATGGGATATGCCGGGGGATCAAGAAGTTAGTGAGGCCCGTGTAGTCCAATGGAACACATCAGACGTCACGGTCCTTACTGACTTCTTGGTTCCCCTACATATCCCGTATGCCCAAAGTATGTGGTGTCATCATCATATATCATGTTTAGCTTTTATCTAACTGTGGAATAAACTATAACTGTTGTATTGAACACTCGGGTTGATTTACTAAAATTGGAGAGTGCAAAATCTGGTGCAAATGTGCATGGTAGTCAATCAGCTTCTAACTTCAGCTTGTTCAATTAAGCTTTGAAAAAACAAAACCTGGAAGCTGATTGGTTTCTATGCAGAGCTGAACCAGATTTTGCACTCTCCAGTTTTAGTAAATCAACCCCATTGTCCTTTGTGCACTTCGACTCTTGGATCCACTGGCAGTTAGCCCTTTATGTATATTTTACACTTCACAGACGGCATCCACATGCCATTCTTGGAGTGCCTTGCCAGTGTTATGTCTTTACTGCCAGGTAAGCATGTTCTCAGATTATGTAATATTTGTCAAAATATTGGTGCTCTTAGGTACTTGCTTTGCATTATTCATGCTTTCAGAATGCTTTTGCAAATCCAAAGCCAGTTCTGCAACATAAAAGTGAAAGGTCTTGTGAGCACATAATTGTGTTGTTTTGTGTTATTTGTCAGCTTGCCATGGTACCTTGACAAAACTTGCCAAACCCCTCAAATAAAGCCATTGACAATGTACCTTAGACACACACCAAATGAACCTTAGACACTGATAACGTGTTTAAAGCGGTAGTAAACCCGCACAAAATAAAAAAAAAACCTGCAAGACAATAGCATAATGTGTTAGTATGCATCGCATACTATCACATTATGAAATACTTACCTTAGAACGAGGCCCCCAATGCCCAACTTGGTCAGCGTTGAGGGAGCTGACATGATGTCCATGTTCTTTCTTCCAGGTTCGTGGCTCCAGCGATGTGAGTGGCCGGAGCCATGAGACGTCACTCCTGCGCATGCTCGCTGGAGTTCTTCGTTCCGGCAAGAAGCTCCGATTTTCCGGCAGCCTCCGCCGGATCTTCAGAGTGCATGCACCACTGAGCGAATATCTCCTAAACCATACAGGTTTGGGAGATATTCATATTACCAACAGGTAAGCCTTATTATAGGCTTATCTGTAGGTAAAAATTACATTTCAGGGTGTACAACCACTTTAAGAAGCTTTTGACTTTAAAAGAGAAGTTGACCTTCGTGATCATGTTTCTTGGTACACCCATATTTAGGGTGTACCATGAAACATGGTCACCTAGTCTGTACCCCCCCCCCCCCCCCCAAACCACCTCTTCCCCTTACTACTTAAGAATTGGAAAGTTCTTCTCCCCATCAGCCCCTGGCATTTATTGTTAAGTTGGCTACGCCTGCACGGATGTGTCATTTATTCACAGTCATCTGTGAAAATTAAAAAAAAATACCATTGCAGATTGACTTTTAGTTCTCAATGGATCCCAAGTACTGTGACATCACCACACTTGTAGTTCATTGATATATTTTACAGCCCAGTAATTCAAGGTTCATATTCTCCAGCTGGAGGAATAGTTCGCAGGAGCCAGAGCATTGTACCCACAATTCAGTGATTGCAGTTGCAATGCTCTGAGGGCTCCAATGCAAAAAAAATAATAATTGCACTTTTTATTAATCAATATGGATGCATTTATTATTTTTGCAAGTGGTAGACTGTGCATTTAATTCTTTTCCTTAAAAAAACACTTATCAAAGCTTTAGACAGGGCTTTACAAGAGCTAAAAACGTGCCAAAATGGAATTACAATGCTTTATGCAATTCACACTTGTCTAAACTCAAATTCCTTTTCCATACAGTTAGTTGCCACACAGTTAGCTTAAAGAGCCTTGTGTTAAAAATGAAAAGTCAGCAGCTACAAATACTCAACTTGTTGTCGTTAACTTTTAATAAAAGGACACTCATCTGTCCAGGGGTCCAGCACCGTGCTCACTCAAACCTCTTCTATTCTCACTCGAATGGTTTACTGCCTGGGATTCCTTGCGACTTTGCAGCTAGCTGCCCACTGAACAGGCGCAAGACCTGCTGCGCATTGCAAATGGTCCCGCAGCCTTCTGGAGCCTATGATGTATCCCAGAAGATTGTGGTGGGGGGACTTACAGTGGATTGCTGTGAGCATCTGACAAGAAGTGTGGGAGAGGGTACCTGTCAAAACCAGGTACCCACAAACACCCACAAAAAAAGGTCCAAAAACAGAAGTGGGGGGGGGGGAGCAGAACTTCCCTTAGGGTGAAATTCCACTATAAAGTAGGATTACACAATACAGATTTGCAGCATGTGGGCTTCCACATACATATATATGAAACTATATCCAACATCTGCTTTAGAATAGCAAAAAAAAAAAAAAAAAAGATTAGACTGTTTTTGCCAAGAGGTAGGGGTGAGCGATTGGAATTTGTGTCCATAACAACTATCCCAACTTCCAACTGCAACTCAGCTGCCCGGGATTAAAGTCACTCTGTCAGAAGAATGACTTACTGTATTTATTCACAAGATTCTCTTTGCTCATTATACTAATCAAATGCTTGTGCCTTAGGCTGGGTTCACACCTATGCGAATTGGATGCATCCAATTCGCATGAAACTTGAAAACACATTGTTTGCAATGTGTCAGGTTCACATGTGTGCATTTTCTGTGCAATGCGGTGCAATTTCCCAGCCTATTAAGTTCAATTGCAATGCATCTGCCCCATAGATGTGTTTGCCATTGAACGGGGATCTTTCCCCCTGCTCCCGGCACTTCTCCCTCCCTCCCCAGGCAGCTGCTGCACTGTGAGAATGGACAGAAGCTGCCGAACTGAGGCTCCGTTCGTTCTCAGCAGCAAACAGGCTGGAATTCGCACCGGACTGGTGTGAATCCAGCCTAAAGGTTTCTGTTTGAAGTTCCACTATATCTTACACAAATAAAAATGTCTAAAAGTGCTCAGTCTGTGGTAAAACACCTATTACCTTTTACTCTTACAACTATTACCCTTACCTTGTGAAACAACCCATTCATTTTAAATAGAAATTAAAAGGCAGACTATGCATGTACTGTATGTATATATATATATATATATATATATATATATATATATATACATATACACAGTATCTCACAAAAGTGAGTACACCCCTCACATTTTTGTATATATTTTATTACATCTTTTCATGTGACAACACTGAAGAAACGACACTTTTCTACAATGTACAATAGTGTGTGTACAGCTTGTATAACAGTGTAAATTTGCTGTCCCCTCAAAATAACTCAACACACAGTCATTAATGTCTAAACCGCTGGCAACAAAAGTAACAGTAAAAGTAACAGTAACCGCTGGCAACAACAGTGTGGTAACATGAAAAGATATAATAAAATATTTACAAAAATGTGAGGGGTGTACTCACTTTTGTGAGATACTGTATATATATATATATATATATATATATACTGTATATACAGTGAGGAAAATAAGTATTTGAACACCGTGCTATTTTGCAAGTTCTCCCACTTAGAAATCATGGAGGGATCTGAAAATGTCATCGTAGGTGCACTGTGAGAGACATAATCTAAAAAAAAAAAAAATCCAGAAATCACAATGTATGATTTTTAAACTATTTATTTATATGATACAGCTGCAAATAATTATTTGAACACCTGAGAAAGTCAATGTTAATATTTGGTACAGTAGCCTTTGTTTGCAATTACAGAGGTCAAACGTTTCCTGCAGTTTTTCACCAGGTTTGCACACACTGCAGGAGGGATTTTGGCCCACTCCTCCATACAGATCTTCTCTAGATCAGTCAGGTTTCCGGCCTGTCGCTGAGAAACACGGAGTTTGAGCTCCCTCCAAAGATTCTCTATTGGGTTTAGGTCTGGAGACTGGCTAGGCCATGGCAGAACTTTGATATGCTTCTTACAAAGCCACTCCTTGGTTATCCTGGCTGTGTGCTTCGGGTCATTGTCATGTTGGAAGACCCAGCCTCGACCCATCTTCAATGCTCTAACTGAGGGAAGGAGGTTGTTCCCCAAATTCTCGCAATACATGGCCCCGGTCATCCTCTCCTTAATACAGTGCAGTCGCCCTGTCCCATGTGCAGAAAAACACCCCCAAAGCATGATGCTACCACCCCCATGCTTCACAGTAGGGATGGTGTTCTTGGGATGGTACTCATCATTCTTCTTACTCCAAACACGTTTAGTGGAATTATGACCCAAAAGTTCTATTTTGGTCTCATCTGACCACATGACTTT
>BLSH010422250.1:201783-216902 GCA_018402905.1 Glandirana rugosa
TGGGAAGCAAGGGGACTACCCCGGTAGCCGGGACCCGATTGGTGAGGGACACTACCCGAGGGGTCGGACTACGACTCCGTAGGCTGCACTGGTGATCACGACCTAGACCATGATCAACTACCGTCAACTTCTCCAAGGAGACAAAGAAGGTGGTGTGCTCCCTAACGAAGTAACAACAGCATTAGGAATAAGAGACAGCACACCTAGGAAGGGTGACCAACTTCTTGGGATAAACCTTGCCAGAGTCTACGGTCACTCGGGTGAGCTGGTAAACCTATCAGCGACGGTCACTGGGGTCATCTGAATCCGTACAACTCCGACCCTCTACTCAGAAGCGAGAGTGATGAAGGTGAAAGGACTACCCGTGCGATCGTTCGGGTTCCGTCCGGACCCGGACCCGGACTTTGTCCCGAAGTTCGGACGGACCAGCAGAACCCGAACTTCCAGGTGTTCGCTCAACTCTACTCATCAGGAAAGTGGAAGTAGTGAGAGCGAAGACTCATCTCCCAGCCTCAACATGCCTAAGTCTACTGGGGTCACTGGCAGCGACTATCCAAATGGTCGAGTGGGCTCACTGGCATCTGAGACCGTTCCAAATAGGGTTCTTCAACCAGTGGGAAGGATCCACACGACAGAGAATAAGGATTACGACAACAATGAAGCAATCCCTCGTGTGGTGGAAGAAACAGAGGAACCTCTTCAACTGCCATCAACTAGTACCAGATCCAGCACTAGTGGTCACGTCGGATGCCTCAGCATCAGGCTGGGGAGCCCATCACAGGGAGTGGTTAGCCCAGGGCCGATGGCCCCATCAGGGGAACGAAGGGTCAAACGTGATAGAGTTAAGGGCAGCCCTCCAGGCACTGAAGGCTTTCCAGAAGCTAATCAAGGGGTCCACAGTGACTCTACAGATGGACAATCGGTCGGCAGTGGCGTATGTGCAACACCAAGGTGGGACTCGGAGCAGAGTACTAATGAATGAAGTAGCACCCATTATGGTATGAGCGCAACAGAACCTGCTACACTTAATGGCAACATATGTGCCGACACCGCAGAACTTTCTGGCAGACGTGCTAAGCCGCAAGACGGTAGATGGCAAGGAGTGGTCCCTAGACCAAGCAGCCTATACCGAGATATGCAGACAGTGGGGAAACCCAGATCTAGATCTGATGGCGACACCAGCCAACACAAAGTGCAAAAGATTCATAGCCAAGGCAAGATTCCCGGAGGCAGTGGCGGTGGATGCGCTGAACACCAGATGGGAGTCCAAGCTAGCATACGTATTTCCTCCACTACCAGTGATCTTCAGGCTACTCAGGAGAGTACAGGGGCACCCAGGAATAGTCATAGCAATAATACCGTGTTGGCCTCGCAGACCGTGGTATCCGCTGCTGCAGTCTCTAGCAATGGAGCCACCAATATTGCTACTAGAAATACCGACACTCCTGAGTCAGGGACGGGTGTTACATGCAGACCCTGGCAAACTCCACTTAGCTGCCTGGAGGCTGAGGGGCAGAGACTAAAGATAGTTGGCTGCACGGCAGCAGTGGTTGAAACCTTGCTGAAAGCAAGAGCCCCGGCAACCAACGTAACCTACGCAAGAGTGTGTGAAAGATTTTCTGCGTTCGCAAGAACTCAAGAATTTAACCCGAAGGCTCCGTCGGTATATCAGATACTGACCTTTTTACAAGCCGGACTGGAAAAGGGGCTACATGCTAACACACTCCGAGTACAGGTATCAGCACTATCCACGCTGACGGGAGTCAGATGGTCCAAAGAACCGCTAGTGAAACAATTTCTAAGGGCCTGTACCAGAATTCAGCCTTCAAGACGGTCATATATCCCTCCATGGGACCTGCAGGTGGTGCTAGACACATTAGCACAAAACCCCTTCTCGGGGGGTCAAACATCAATGTGGGACATAACACTGAAGGCGGTATTCCTCACAGCCATCACCTCAGGGAGGAGAGTATCAGACATCCACGCGCTAGGCTACAAACCACCTTACTTCTGCCACTTCCCGGACAGGGTGGTATTAAGAACATTGCCACACCATCGCCCGAAGGTCAACACAGCATTTCACCGTAGTCAAGACATAGTGCTCCCAACCTTGCAGAGGGACACACTAGCAGAACCAGGCAAGCTAGATGTGGGGGCTACGCTGAAAACCTATGTAGAGAGGACCTCTACTTTCAGGAAGGCGGAGAACCTATTCGTGATTCCGGAAGGAAGCAGAAAAGGGCTAGCAGCGTCCCCTAGGACGTTGGCTACATGGCTGGTAAAGTTAATTCGGAGAGCATACTGCATCAAGAAGCTAGAGCCACCAAGAGGACTGAAGGCCCACTCCACTAGGAGTATGGCGACCTCATGGGCCGAATTCAAAGGAATTTTGCCAGAGATAATATGTAGGGCCGCAACATGGTCTACATTTAGCACATTTCTGGACCACTATAAGGTGGATCCAGCAGCCTTAACCACAGTGCAATTCGGCCGCGCTGTATTGGACAGACCCATTCACTAAATAAAGATTACAGCATTACCCACCCTTGTTCTTTTGTGGTGATTGCTAAGTCCCATGCATATATGCTGTCGTGCTTGTGTCAGGAAAACGGAAAATTGTATACTTACCTGACGGTAATTTTCCTTTCCTGATGCAAAGCATGACAGCATATAGGTCCCTCCCAAGGGGCTTCGCATTGATGATAGCTAAAGAGAATGCTGCATGATGGGAGGTGAATGGCTTTATAGTGTAACCGGATCCTGGAACTGGGCTTGGGGGCGGAGCCAGCCCATGCGTATATGCTGTCGTGCTTTGCATCAGGAAAGGAAAATTACCGTCAGGTAAGTATACAATTTTCCGTTTATCTGACTGTACTTAATAATAAACAGTAGTTCAATAATTCATATTTGCAAAAACAGTTCAAATCAAGGTAAAACTAGTCAATATAATTACACTTTTAAAAATAGTTACTGGTCTATTGTGATAATTACCAAAGTTCAATATGGCTGCAACTTTCCAAGACGGGGTGGCGTTTTGAGTCTTTAGAGTTTTAAAGCAGGAAGTGTAAAGGAGTCCTTATGAGCATGGAGGGTGTATGAATGGGTAGAGGTGTGGATGTGATGGACCGGATGTCTGTTGGGGTGTGTATCCGACCATCCCTTGGGAACCTGTCTCTGACCTTTTATTTCATCCAATACAATACTCTCATAAAAATTTTCCTAACATGGCCCAGAAGGATGGGCGTTAATTTCATTGGGTGAATGGTTAATCTCCACCCGGTTAGGACGTCCCTTTTGAGTAACTTGTCACTGCCCCTAGAACCACCCGGGATCATTTTACAGCAGAAATGTTTAATTGAAACTATTTTTTTAAGTATTTCTTATCAAATGTTATATTTTTGTACTATAATTGTAAATGTATCTTCTAACATTTAAGAGTAATGGTCACCAGTATGATAGGGTAAAATTAATACCGCTTAAAATGATTGAATATGAATATCTATATCCCGCTTGGGGATACTATAATTAAAACATATTCTATATCTAGACATATATTGGTATCCATGGTTAAGATATACTGTATATATTTATCTCGTTAACAATCATTGGATATACTTGAAACAATTCTTATTGTAATATGCTTTACATCAAAATAATATATAGGTTTTTGTCTTATCACAGAATTATCCTCAGTAGATGCAAAATCATAACTGTATCTATGACCAGAAATATACTTTATACCTTGAATGACTTATAATCATATGTATCATGAAACTTCCCTTGGGTTAAACAATTCAGAAAGCAAATGTTTAAAATGAACCCTGGGACATCCTTTGCTGATACTATGATTAAAACACATTCTATATATCTAGACATATTTTTGTATACATGGTTAAGATATATATATTTTTATTATTAGCAATCATTGGATATTCTTGAAACAATTCTTATTCTAATATGCTTTACATCAAAATAATATATAGGTTTTTGTCTTATCACAGAATTATCATTATTAGTAGATGCAAAATCATAACCATATCTACGACCAGAAATATACTTTATACCTTGAATGACTTATAAACATATGTATCTAGAAACTTCCCTTGGGTTAAACAATTCAGAAAGCAAATGTTTAAAATGAACCCTGGGATATCCTTTGCGGATACTATGATTAAAACACATTCTATATCTAGACATATTTTTATCTACATGGTTATGATATATATATTATATCATTCACAACAATCATTAGATATACTTGAAACAAATCTTATTCTAATAGATTTTACATAAAAATAATATATAGATTTTTTTTTTCTCTGAATCATCCCTGGGTTAAACACATATTCACAAGTGTTTGGACATCCTTCAACTTGTTTAGATAGAATGTAACTAGATAACTAGTTATTGGGGGTTTTCTTTGTATTTTCACCGGGTGAAACAATGGTGGCTTAATTAAGTCTGTAACTTGCAACAATCAACTTCTTTAAGGACAATGGGAGACTTTAAGTATTCAATTTGTTCATACATAGGCCATTTCTTGATTTTCTAGGTCTTTGTTGAAATCTCCATCCTATAATCAAGCTTGTTTGTAGATTTCAGCGAGGTGATAAATGGCATTATATTCTGTTCTGAGAGATTCACATGGGTGATGACCTAAGGTTGGCCCTCTGCTTTGGAGGCCTAAACCTACAATTTCTAATATGGGGTTATAAACCCATATATATATATAATATATACACATTTTTTTTTTTTTATCGTAGTTCTGACAGCACGCATGATGTATGTTGGCGCCAGACGGATTATTTAAGGATGCTTCTGCCTATGCTCTAATGCTGACTGGTCTTCAGCTGTTCCAAGTGTCCTGTGTACCTCCAGTGTGTTCCCTTGGTTGCTGACCCGGCTTACTCCTGATCTGATCTCGGATCCTGCTTCTGTCTTGTCGCTAGTTCCTGACCCGACTCGTTCCTGACTTTGGCTCTGCTCCTGATTTGGTACCTTGTTGCCTGCCTGTTGATGACCCTGGCTAATCCTATGACCACATTTCCGTTTCTGATCCTGGTTTACCGCCCTGTTCGAGTGTCTGCCCGGCTGTCTGCTGCTGCAGTTCTGTACCCCGCTGAATGTTTCTGCTGCAAGTCTGCTGAAAGCTTTGACCAGCCACACGTCCTGACCCCGCAGCACAAGTGGAGTGCTTCCTTAACCCCCAGCTGAACTACTGTGCATGGCTACTGTTGCCGATCTGATGGTTCTCCTGCTGCCTTGAAACCGCGTCTTCTGCTGCAAGTTCCCCGATCTACATCTGCAGGCACTCATGTTCCTACTGTTCCTCAGTGCCCTCTGTTTCAGTCCCAGTGAGGCCTGGGCTGGAGATACAAGAGAGGCCAACCTCGTCATTTCAGTCTCCTCTCAGGTAAGTGACAGGACCAAAACTTTATTTCCGTGGCCACATGAGAAACATACAGCAAAGTTTCGGAGCTACGAAGGGCCCCTTCGTCAGGCAAATGACAGCACCCAGCACTATTGGGTTTCTTGAATGTGTGCATGGGGAATATTAGGTTTGGATTTTACATTTTAACACAAGGTACAACAGACACATATCAGGAATATGAAATGTTGGGGTAACCTATTCTTTATCATATGGAAGATAACTCAGGAATGGCTTTATCAGTTTCATCCTAACAATAATTGTTTTGCCTAATGGCAGAGTCTATAATAAGACATGCTGTACATACAAATATAAATACAGTATACACCCCTACACATTTTTGTAAATATTTTATTATATCTGTGACAACACTGAAGAAATGACACTTTGCTACAATGTAAAGTAGTGAGTGAGCAGCTTGTATTACAGTGTAAATTTGCTGTCCCCTCAAAATAACTCACCACAAAGCCATTAATGTCAAAACCGCTGGCAACAAAAGTGAGTACACCTCCAAGTGAAAATGTCCAAATTGGGCCCAAAGTGTCAATATTTTGTGTGGCCACCATTTTTTTACAGCACTACCTTAACCCTCTTGGGCATGTCCTGTGGCCCAATCTCCTAAGGGGGGGGGGGGGGGGTCATGCTCTGCTTCAGTATGACACAGTGCATGTTGGCATTCATGGTTCCCTCAATCAAGTGTAGCTCCCCAGTGCCAGCAGCACTCATGTAGCCCCAGACCATGACACTCCCACCACCATGCTTGACTGTAGGCAAGACACACTTGTTTTTGTATTCTTCACCTGGTTGCCGCTACACACGCTTGACACCATCTGAACCAAATAAGTTTACCTTGGTCTCATCAGACCACAGGACATGGTTTCAGTAATACAGGTCCTTAGTCTGCTTGTCTTCAGCAAACTGCGGGCTTTCTTGTGCATCATCTTTAGAAGAGGCTTTCTTCTGGGACGACAGCCATGCAGACCAATTTGATGCAATGTACAGCATATGGTCTGAGCACTGACAGGCTGACCCCCACCCCTTCAACCTGTGCAGCAATGCTGGTAGCACTCTTACGTATATTTCCCAAAGACAACCTCTGGATATGATGCTGAGCATGTGCACTCAACTTCTTTGGTCGACCATGACGAGGCCTGTCCTGAGTGGAACCTGTCCTGTTAAACTGCTGTATTGTCTTGGCCACCGTGCTACAGCTCAGTTTCAGTGTCTTGGCAATTTTCTTATAGCCTAGGCCATCTTTATGTAGAGCAACAATTCTTTTTTCAGATCCTCAGAGAGTTATTTTCCATGAGGTGCCATGTTGAACTTCCAGGGCCCAGTATGAGAGAGTGAGAGCGATAACACCAAATTTAACACACCTGCTCACCATTCACACCTGAGACCTTGTAACACTAACAAGTCACATGGCACCATGGAGGGAAAATGGCTAACTGGGCCTAATTTGGACATTTTCACTTAAGGGTGTATTCACTTTTATTGCCAGCGGTTTAGACATAAATGGCTGTGTGTTAAGTTATTCTTAAGGGGAAACAAATTTACACTGTTATACAAGCTATACACTCACTGTACACTGCATTGCTGTCTTGGCAGGCAGACAGGACAGTGCATTTGAACACATCAGAGCGCTCGTACAGGATCCTTTTGTGCAATACACATTTCCTTAAAGTGATTGTAAAGCCGCCCAGTACCCCTTCCAAAAAAAAACTGCAAAACAAAGGTATAATGAGCTAGTATGCAATGCATACTAGCTCATTATGAAACACTTACCTTGGAACAAAGCTGTTGCAGCGGTCTCGGCACACCGCTGTGATCGGCGACATCGTTCTTCCGGGTCTCCGTCCAATCACAGCACAGGCTCCAGCGCTGTGATTGGCGGAGCCGCACAGACGTCACTCCAGCGCATGCGCATGGGAGCCGTCATTTACGGCACGAATACAGAAAAAACGGCACCCGGGGCTACCCCGGGTGACGATTCTTCAGTGCGCATGTGCGATGACGGCACATGCAGATACAGGGTATATCTCCTAAACCGTACAGGTTTAGGAGACATTTCCTGGACCTACAGGTAAGCCACTTTAAGGCACAGTAGTTATCTATTCCCCTTACTATAGGGACAATTTACTCGTCTCATGGCTTTTGTTTTGTATTTGATGAATATCTATGCCTCAGTTTGCACATAAGTATACTATGGGGATATATTCATTGTATCCCTCCCTCCATTGTATTCCCCCTTTGTTTTATTCTAGGGCTTTCTGGCCCCATTGGGATACTTGTTTTTTGGAGCCATTCGCTATGCACTGCTATTCTTAAGTGGTGTCAGCAATCTAAGGCCTGCAAGGATCTCCATACACGCCAATGCTCCGTAAGGAACCCTTTTTTATATTTGTTACTATACTAAAGTATGGACTGTTGTTTAAGTAGCCCTTCAGACACCTTTTATTTTGGGCATATCTAGGAAAATCCCCTACTAACTGGCTCGTTCTTTGCTTTTGTTTTTTAGCTTGGAGGCGGGCATTTTTTGTCTGGACGTTACTTGTCTGTGCATAATTGGGTGCGGCCGCACAAATCAGTACTCTTTTGCTCCATATGACCGCATCATCAGATCAGTGGCTTCTTGCGCAATAACCACAAATAGACAAAATTACCCTTATGGTTAGGGTTCATTAGGTATCTCTTCAGGACCCCCCCCCCAGCCCTGAATGGGGCTGTGGCTCTATACTGCTCCCTAAATTAGTGACCTACCACGTCATCTATTTTATCATTAGGTATGGAAAATGTTAAAATCTATGTGGGTACTATTAACAAGTACTAATAAGTATAATGCCTATTTGTATAATCGTTTGCATATCTTTCTATATACTATTTGATTGTTTTGTTTACTTTTGTAGCTACTATACATCCCAGCGTCTTCATAATCCCCTGAGGAAGCCCAATAGGGCAAAATGCATTGGGAAGGATTCAGCAGCATCTACCTGTCTGTGCTCCCACCTAATCGTCACTCTATTACCATTTTGGTCAATATACTGTTAGACATCTGATGCCAGGGGAGTTTGGATGTTATAAGATGGGGAATGTATGGTGTTTTAACCATTTGTGTTACTTAGTCGACTGATCCCTATGGGCAGTAAGACATTTTAATGTGTATGAATAAAGCTCATTAACTTTTTATCCATTTGTTTTTGACACATTTTTTCGGAGGGGGGATTAATCAGCACCATTAAAGTCCCAATTGCTATTTTGTCTCTTTCCTGATATTTACTTATACTTAAGGATGTGGTGCTGGTGAGGTTCAGGCATCTTTTTCTCATTTATTTCACTTCTGTACACTCACTACTTTACATTGTAGCAAAGTGTCATTTCTTCAGTGTTGTCACATGAAAAGATATAATAAAATATTTACAAAAATGTGAGGGTGTACTCACTTTTGTGAGATACTGTATATACTAAATATATATATATACGGTATATATATATATATATATATATATATACACGAAAATAGGAATACAATAATGCAAAAGCAAATATGACATTAAAAAGTAGGGACACATTAAACATTACATATGGTTTCTGCAATTCTCTGCACTGGGAAATGACCTTTAGGCCTCATACACACGGGTGTTTTGCACGCCGGCTTTTGTAGGCGTTTTTTGCAGCTCTCCATGTTATTCAATGGCCTTCTAAAAACGCCGGCGTTAGTGAGCAGTAGAGGGCGTCGGCGTTAGTGAGCTGTTTTTAGAACGCGGGACCATCGCGTTCTGTAGCTGTAGCGTTTTGGCGTTTTTTGACGCCGATGCAAAACGCCGCAAAAAACGCTGATTTTTTTAAAAAACGTCGGACCTGGCGTTTTGCTTATTTATTATAAAACGCCCGTGTGTATGAGGCCTTAATCTGCAGGTGAACTCCTTTCTTTGCAGCTTATTTGTAACGACTTTCTGTTTTATCATGTGCTATTTCATTGTTTCAAGGTTTATTTGGAAACGTAAAGGGAACCTGTCAGGATGGCTGTTACCTGCCACAGCTGAATCTCCTCTCCTGCAGAACTAGTACCATGGCGGAGCAACTCTGTGCAGTGTCAAGGACAGAAACATGTCTGTGCCAGGACTTGTATCATTTCTAGAAGGTGGGAAAGGCTTCCACCTCTGAACAGAAAACTTGTATTTGACAGGTAACAGGAGTACTTACCACTTTACACCTGCATGAGCCAGGACTTTAAAAGGCCTGTGACACCCAAGGCCGGTAGAAGGAGCTCATTATCATTCAGTATTGTCATTGGCTACACAGTGCTTATGTCATCAGGAGCCCATCCTACCGGCTCACAATTGTTGGTGGTTAACCGTTTGCTGTCTTTCACATCTCAATCACAGATGGAGCGTGCCCCAGAACAAGAGAACCATACATATATGTGTCAGCTAGCTGCCCACCTGCCTTGCCCCTGCAACTATGCACATTCATGTCATAGAAAGGTTAAATATATAATTTTAAAGTATTATGTTATATCTATTCAATCGGTGCAAAAAATATTTGCTGATTTTGCCTGCCCATCTGGGGACTGGTAAGCTGCAATATATTACATTTTTGTTCTTGGGTTTAGATATAAATTATTGCCCTCTGTCACTGTGATCTCTTTTAGTCTTGTATCGGCTGAATCATGGGTACAAGGTATTTGCATGTGTGTTTGCTGGGCAAATATTAATACTCTTCTACATAGACAGGTTATTCAGGATACTGGTGTAGCTGTTGTCAGCACACACTACAGACAAGGCTCAAAGACTAAAATGTACATAAGATTATGGGACAAGCTGGGATTTTACCCAAATAGATTCGACTTTTACACAGCTAGACACTATAGGGTTGATTTACTAAAGCTGTAGACTGCAAAAAATGGTGCAGCTGTGCATGGTAGCCAATCAGCTTCTAACCTCAGCTTGTTTAATCAAGCTTTGACAATAAGGCTGGGTTCACACTAGTCCGATTCTCGGACCGACATGAAGAGCACAAGTTGCATTACGTCACAAAAACAATGATTCCCTATGAGAGCCGTCTTAACTGGTCCGATTTGTGTTTTTCAAAGTCGGAGCGACTTTGAAAAAGGTTCCTGTACTACTTTTGTCCGACTTTGATCCTACTTCAGCCCATTGAAAGGCATTGAAATCGGATCAAAGTCGGATCAGTGTCTTCACTGATCCGACTTTTGGCATGCGACTTGTGCTCTGGGGATCTTGAAGGGGAACTCCACACCATATTTTTAAAGAAAAAACTGGCATGGGGTCCCCCTCCAGGAGCATACCAGGCCCTTTGGTCTGGTACGGGTTTTAAATAGAACCACCACACCGAAAAAAAACAGCGTGGGGTCCCCCCAAAATCCATACCAGACCCTTATCCGAGCACGCAACCCGGCAGGCCAAGAAAGGGGGTGGGGACGAGCAAGCGGCCCCCTCCCTCCTGGACCATACCAGGCCGCGTGCCCTCAACATGGGGAGTATGGGTGCTTTGGGGCAGGGGGGGCTCTGCGCCCCCCACCCCAAAGCACCTTGTCCCCATGTTGATGAGGACAAGGGCCTCTTCCCGACAACCCTGGACGGTGGTTGTCGGGGTCTGCGGGTGGGGACTCATCAGAATCTGGAAGCCCCCTTTAACAAGGGGGCCCCCAGATGCCGGCCCCCCACCCTATGTAAATCAGTATGGGGTACATCGTACCCCTACCCATTTACCTGGAAAGAAATATGTACACAAAAAACCACACAGCTTTTTAAAATATTTTATTAAATCAGCTCCGGTGGTCTTCTCCCCTCTCCGGTGTCTTCTTTTCTTTGGCTCTTTTGCGGGGGTCTTTCATCTTCTGAGGGGTCAGAATGTATGTACCCCATACTCATTTACATAGGGTGGGGGGCCGGCATCTGGGGGCCCCCTTGTTAAAGGGGGCTTCCAGATTCCGATGAGTCCCCGCCCGCAGACCCCGACAACCACCGTCCAGGGTTGTCGGGAAGAGGCCCTTGTCCTCATCAACATGGGGACAAGGTGCTTTGGGGTGGGAGGCGCAGAGACCCCCCTGCCCCAAGGCACCCATACTCCCCATGTTGAGGGCACGTGGCCTGGTATGGTCCAGGAGGGAGGGGGGACGCTCGCTCGTCCCCACCCCCTTTCCTGGCCTGCCGGGTTGCGTGCTCGGATAAGGGTCTGGTATGGATTTTGGGGGACCCCACGCTGTTTTTTTTCGGCGTGGGGGTCCCCCTTAAAACCGTACCAGACCAAAGGGCCTGGTATGCTCCTGGAGGGGGACCCCATGCCAGTTTTTTTTTAAATTTGGCGTGGAGTTCCCCTTCAAGATCCCCAGAGCACAAAGTGCCTGGCATTGTCGGGATCAAAGTCGGATCCCTGTTCACAGACAAACGGTCCGAATTTGACCCCATGTAGGACCGTAAATCGCACAGCAGTGTAGGATCAATGTAGGACCATTTTTTTGTCGGATAGTGTGAACCCAGCCTAAAACCTTGAAGCTGATTGGTTTCTGTGTGGAGCTGCACCGAATTTTGCACTATCAAGCTTTAGTAAATCAACCCCTATAATTTGGGTCAATTATTTTTAAAAATGAATGATGAATTCTGGGCGTGGCAATGTTTACAGTTTGGACCACTGTACTTAAGTATGAATGTACCATACCTGTGGGATCCCCAAGGAAGCTGGAAATCGGCACCAAAACTACAGTGATTTACATTAGTAGTGAGTGATGCTCAGCAGGGGCACCATTCATAGATCACTTTGCATTTCTTCAATGTTGATTTCATGAGGTGGAAAATGTGATGTCACCGCCCCACCAGGTCCATTAAGAAAACACTTTGCATTCACTGAGAAAATGTGAAATGTTTTCTAAAGTGTGCCTGTGCCAAGTGAGCAACCATCTGTGTTCGCTAAGCAACAGGGTAGTCGCTTGTCATGGAACCTGGAAGCCAGCAATAATCACTGTAGTATCAGTGCCTTCATAAAAGCTATGTGCCCAGCGCATGCGTGGTCATTCTTTTGCTCGCCATGTTGCTGGCATTTCCCTGCGATCATTTGGGGATTTTGGGATGGGGGGTTTAAAACCCACCTCCCCCACATGATACTGCATGGGTGGCGTCACCTGCGGGTGGGTATATATGCTGGCGATTCCCTCCAGGGTGTCTCACGTTCCTTTTTCGTCCTTCATGATGGCTGCAAGCACTGTGGACACCTATGACTTTTTTGGAGCACACCATGGCAGTAATTAGGTTATCTTCCTTGCTACACTACATAATATCTCTCTTTGTACTCCTACTACACTGTCTGGTTTGTGGGTCTATTTGGTGTATAATTTAAGGGCGTTTCTAGTGTACTTGATCTTTGTTGTACTCACCTCTTACCGTTCGTTTCACCATAGGCATGCACACGGCACACCCTAATTACCACGTGTGGTGCAGATTTCCCCTGTTTAGACCACTGATAGTTCACCAAAGCCCTCTAATGGGGCTCCTAAAAAATTGTAAAAAAAAATAAAAGTGTAAAAAATATATATGTAGGGGCGTGACTGGATGTGATCGGAGCAAGCAGCGTGTCTCCACAGCTCCGCACCATCCTGGCAATTATCCATGCTGGGAAGCCATTAATCCAGTATTCTACTCGTCCACCGGGTGGCTCATCTCCTCCTGAACACAGGGATGTCCAAATCGGCCGGGAAGACGTTCCAGAATCCACAGCAGGATCAGCCACAGACCCGCTCCCAGGGTAATATAATCTATGCTTTGGCTCTTCAGTCGGGTGGGCAGGCATGCGCTGATAAGAAGCACGCAGCCATGGAGCAGGTACAGGTGCGGGAGCGATCCGGCCCTGATGCCGCACACGCAGACCCGCTGACCAGGTCACCCGAGATTGCGGCCATAGCAGGCCCCATCCTGGCAGCCATAGATGCCAGCAAGGCAGAAGTGAAGGTGAGCATAGACCAGCTGTCCGCTGAGTACTCACTCGTCCGGCAGAGGAGAGGATCGCGGAGGTAGAGGAATGTCCTACTCTGTACAATAAATTAACTTTTTATTTAATTTATGAATTGTCATGTGATGTAACTTTTTTATGACTTGCCTCATTTAAAGTCCCAACGACTGCTTTCTCCCCATGTATGTATGTAATTTAGGGATGGAGGCCTGTCATAGTGGTAGTGCCAGATCATAACCCTCTTTTTTCTCAAATTATTGGGTGGAAGACACCCGTAGGTCGCCCCATGATCTGTCACACCACATACCTTACAATTTAACATTTTTTATGTTCCCATATTTGCATATATGGTTTGTACTCAAATTACCTTTACTTCCTCACATAGCAGTATTCGACTTTCACCTACACCATTTTCATCCATTACCCACATCCAGGGGGGAGTGCTCTGTCTTCTGTCCACTCCTGGGGTTGCGATGCACGGCTGTGCCCTCCTCCTCTCCCCCCTCCTGCTGATCCCCATCTGGGGTGTGGGTGGATTGGAGGGGGTCCTCCCATGCATCAGCGTCATGCGCACACGCCCGCCCTGTGATGTCATCTTGACGCCGCAGGATGGGAGGGCTGTGTGGTTTTCCATCCGACGCCTGGGGCTAGGCGGGCGTGAGCTCACCTCTGACGTCCACGCTGGAGTGGGGCTCCGCCTTCCCTACAGTGCCCATTGGTTGCTGAGCATGACGCTGGTGGGGACACTCCCATCCCCAAGAGTATAACAGCTTGGAGTGGCCAGCTTCTCACTCCTTCACTGGGTCACCTTGCAGCATATTTCCATTCTTGCACTTACTCCACTGGTCAGCATAGGGCTCGGATACCTGTATCATCACTTTTTCACTCCTCCACTTTCTCAGTGGACCCTCCCTCTCTTTTTGATCAATCCCTTCTCACTCCTACCCACCTCTGGTCAGTTCCTTGATTACGTTTATACTTCGTTATTTCATCAACTATATGTCAGTACTCTTTGACACCTATAATTCATTTCCTTTCAGCATGGTGTGGTCTAGAGGTGCTTTCCATTTATTCCTTTACATTCCTTGGTTGGCCACTCCGCTGTTGTCCTGGGTCTGGGTCCAGTGTCCCCATCTCAACCCCGGAGCGGACGTTGTATTGTACTCCTCCTATCACATTCATTGGGCGATTCTGAAAGCTGACATGTAAGAATCAGTCTCTTTATACTTTCCTCTACCTCAGATTTTTTTCCTTGGTTTTATACTAGGAAATAATATATTTTTGTACTATTTATACTTATAGATAGTGTTGAGCGAACCCGGACTGTAACGTTCGGGTCCGTACCGAACTTTAGGGTGTCCGTGGCACGGACCCGGACCCGGACATTTCAAAAATCGTTCGGGTTCGGTCCGGGGTTCTGCTATTTTACTCCACGTGTTGAGAAGCTGCAGGGCAGCCAATCAACAAGCGTTTCACTGGTTTGCCCTTAGAAGCCATCACAGCCATGCCTACTAATGGCATGGCTGTGATTGGCCGGTGCATCATGTGACCCAGCCTCTTTATAAGCTGGAGTCACAGTGCTGCAGTCACATGCTCCTTGGGTTAGTATAGGGAAAGGTAGCTGACGGCGTGAGGGACAGATTTTAGCCATTTTAAGACCTGATCCTGCATCCTGAGATAGATTACTTTACTACTGCTGTCTGTGCTGTTGCTCTGAGGACAGATA
>BLSH010422250.1:221676-242907 GCA_018402905.1 Glandirana rugosa
AAGACGGGCGTGAGATCAACCGGAACTTGGTTAGTGTTGCACGGACCAACACGCCCATACTGCGCCCATAATAGGTGAAAGTTAAGGACTACAAAAGACCTAAGGCGTTCCTAAGCCAGAGACAGGGACATCAAGTCCTTTTTTCTCCCAATACTAGACCGTGATGGTGATACTGTCCGGAGGTAGGGATTTAATACGTATATACCCATGTGTAATAGACTCCTGATACAGAAAGTTCTACATGTCCGTATGTATTATGAGATGCGCAAAGCTCCTAGGCAGGAGAACAGTCCTCATAGTATAGTATTCACAGATATTCCGTGCGATCGTTCGGGTTCCGTCCGGACCCGGACCCGGACTTTGTCCCGAAGTTCGGACGGACCAGCAGAACCCGAACTTCCAGGTGTTCGCTCAACTCTACTTATAGACACTTATGATATGATACTCCTGACAAGAGGACGGATCCTCGAAACGCGTAGAGTATTATGTATGCCTGTACATCTTGAAAGACATAGTCCTCAGATAATGTGTACCCATATATGCATAATTTAGGGATGGAGGCCTGTCATAGTGGTAGTGCCAGATCATAACCCTCTTTTTTCCTGAACTACAGGGACAGAGACCGAATCCTTGCGGAATCCAGAAAACATCAGGAATTGAAAGTGGATAATACCCGCGTCATACCCGCACAACCAGGCACGTTGTGATTGGTTCAAGGCCAACTAGAGTGCGGGCAGAAGAGTTCTCCCTTGTCAGCTTCAGCTGAGCACGCAGACTGAACGTGCCTGGTTGTGCGGGCTCACTGTTGTTGGGGGGGCTTAGTATGCCTGGCTGTTATCCTCCCCCCTTCCTGGAAAGTTCTAATAGACGTACAGTGACGTTTGCCTTCCTCGGTTTCGGTCCTTGATGTACATATCTTCCTTCCGGAACGATGATTGTCGTCCATATATGAGGGGTACCAATCTAGCTCTGGTGCTAAAATTCCATCTGCCAAGGCTGTCCCTACATGCGGTTTACCAGTTCATTTCTGGTAAGGGTGTTTAATCATTAAGGTGGTGGATACACTTTTATGTGGTGGAGCACTATGAAGCATTGAACTTTTTCTCCTATCATATCACTAATTTTGGAACAATACACTTCTTCTGGTCATCGGATTTCTGGAAGAACTTTTCTAAGGACACTTTTTTGTAAGGACACTATTTTTCCTGGGTGGTTCCCGGGTCTTAACCTTTTATTTTTACTTTAGCGCTGCACATTATATATTGTATTGTTTGGATTCACAAGTGTTGTTGATACTGTGGTGTTAGCTGCTTTTCTTTTTTGATGGATGCACAGTGTTATATATATTTCATACTCTTGTTATTGGAACATTACTCATCCTGAACCTGGGAAGACGCATACAGTGCTGGGATGGTGCCCTGCTCACGGCAGCCACAAGGGGGCAGCTGCCCCGCATCCTAATGATGCTCACCTTTAGGCATCTATGGGAGTAATATACATTTGTTGCAATGCCTATACTTCCCTCTCTCTCCTGATCCAAGGAGTCTGGAGAGACCCTAGGAAGAACACAGCTTGCTGAACTTTGGATTGCTAGGTTGCTTCACAATTCAGTTTCTTGCAGTTTTGGGGGAAAAAAGTCACTTACTGGACTGGGGTTTTGGTTTTTGTTACAGGTTGTGCAGGTAAAATGACAGGGTGGGGATTTTTTTTCTTTTCCAGCTCTCCGGGTAATGGGTTCTGTTCTTACTGATGTCTATACTGTGGGTCAGTGTGGTTTCATAGTCTATCACGTACAGTATCTAACTTGTTCGGTAGAATTAATCCTAATCGTGCTTAACCAACTAATGGGACATGGCTAATAGTGTTAAGTTGTCATCATGGAATGTTAGAGGGCTGAACAACAAATTTAAGTGGGCTGCAGTGTTTAAATATCTCAAGTTGGCGAGGCCGCATGTTGCTCTCCTGCAGGAGACCCACCTGGATGGCAATGGCATTCTGGCTCTGCGCAAACCGTGGATACAAAAGGTGTATCATGCCCCCTACTCCTCATATGCCAGAGGAGTGACCCGTGCACAGTCCATCGGGTGTTCTCTGACTGGGGGGGGGGTAGGTATGTGGCGGTGGTACTGGACATTTATCATGTCAAGATGCTGTTGGTTAATGTGTATATGCCCCCACCTATTCAACCGCAAATGTTGTATGACCTGTTGGTAACGCTGGCACCTGTGGCTCATCTCCCTCTGGTGGTAATGGGGGATTTCAATGCCATCCTGGATGTGGCATTGGACTCCTCCAATCCCAGCAGACAGGCATCAAGCGAGGTGATTACGTGGGCATCAGTGGCGGGGCTGCAGGAGTTGTGGAGGTGGAAACTCCCAGAAACTCGTTGTTTCTCCCATATGTCTCTCCCCCACAGGTCGGCAGCCAGGATCGACCTGGCGTTTGGTAATTTTGCCCTTGTACAGTACCTTGCAGAAATTGAATACCAGGCAGGGGGGATATCAGACCACAGTCCACTTGCTCTCTCGCTCGACCTCTCCATTGGGGCATGGGGAGGTGGCTGGTGGCTGGCCTCCAGCTGGCTCCAGAATGACTTAGTAAACACACACCTAATTGCCTCGATACAAAAGTACTGGTCAGTAAATAAAGGATCCGCTACACCCCTGCTTGAATGGGATGCATTCAAGGCAGTGGCTAGGGGAGAATACATTTCAGCCATAAAAATGGCCAGGGTAAATGACAACGAAACGACCCAAAACCTACTCCAAAAGGAAAGGGAATGCGTGGAAGAATATGCAGCCGCCCATTCTGAATCCACATACCTCTCACTGATGGAGGTCCAGAGGCAAATTTTGTTACACTTCACTGAGCTAGCCTGTTCACATTATAGACATAATGCCTCACAATTATTTGCTGAAGGGGACAAAAATGGGAAACTTTTGGCACTTTTGGTGGCAGACCCCCATACACAGATGCACATTCCAGGGATAAGAACAAAGGCGGGGACATTAGCATCAGATCCTCATTTCATAATGCAGGAGTTTATATCCTTTTCCCCATATGCCCCTATACCAGTGTATGAGGCCTCGGCTAGGGACTCCCTTTATGAAGGACTACCCCTTCCACAACTAACTGACTGAGAGCGGGAGGGCTTGGAGTCTCTGATTACGTTAAAGGAAATAGAGAAGGCAATATACTCATTCCCCCCTGGTAAGACCCCCAGTTTTCCGGCAGACTTTTATAAAACTTATGCGGAACAGCTGACCCCTAGACTTCGCTCCCTGTTTGAACAATGCTTGAAGCAGGACAGCCTTCCTGCATCTATGCATCTATGCAGGAGGCCTTCACTGTATTGCTACCCAAGCCTGGGAAGGACCAGCTTGACTGCGCCTCCTACCGTTCCATAGCGCTCCTCAATACGGATCTCAAAATACTCACCAAAGTCTTGGCTTCCCACCTAGCAGGAGTGATCTCCTCTCTGATTGACATAGATCAGATGGGATTCATGCCAGGGAAGTCTACTGACACAAATTTAAGATGGCTCTTTACCCATCTACAGCTACCCGAGACAGCACAGAAATCCAGGATCATTGTGTCAATAGACATAGAAAAAGCTTTTGACTCGGTAGACTGGGAATACCTACACAAAGTTTTAGAACTCATGGATTTTGGGGAAGGTTTCCGGAAATGTATTTTACTGCTGCAATAGCCCTCAGAACTTCTCCGGGGGTTGGAGCCATAGGGGTGGGGGGCATTAGAGAGTTTCTGGCTCTATATGCAGATGACTTGGTCCTCTTCTGTAGGGACCCGGCAGCCTCGCTGAAGGCGGCGCTAGCCATTCTTGAATGTTCCGCCAAATTCTCGGGCCTTCGGGTGAGCTGAACCAAGTCATCAATACTGCCACTGGATGGGGATGTGATGGCCTTGGCTGACCCAGAGCTGCCACTTCAGTGGGTCGCCTCCATTAAATATCTCGGTGTACAAATCAAAGCAAAGATAGATGACTATATGAGACTTAACCTGATACCTTTCTTAACTCTTCTAAAACAAAAACCCCAGGGATGGCTGAAACTGAAACTTGTCACTGATAGGCAGGATCAGCCTCCTGAAAATGAAGTTACTCCCGGTCATTCTCTATTTTTTAAGACATGCTCCAACATGGGTCCCCAGGAGCTTTTTTAGGAAAATTGAAGGCATTGTTAGCTCTTTCCTGTGGGCACCTAAGTCTCCCAGAATAGGGTTGAGGGTTCTTCAAGAGCCAGGGGGTCAGGGTGGGCTGTCCCTTCCAGACTGGCATAAATATTTCCTGGCAGCCCAGATGGTATTTGCCCGTAGGTGGCTGAGGGCGGACGATGGTGATTCTGCCACGGTTCTCGAGGCAGCACACTTGGGATCTTATGAACGTCTTAAACTGGTACTATACAGAGGCACAAAATCCAACCTCCCCCTGACTGTGTCTATGAAAACTACAATAAGAGCGTGGGATCAGGTCACAAGGCTAGCCTGCCCCAGTTATGAGGGGGGTCTCCCCATCGTCCCCTCTCTGGATGAACCCTAAACTGCCGGAATTTTATAAACACCCGGACCCAATGACATGGGCGGTACAAGGTATAAAGACATTAAAGGACATCACTCTAATGGGGGACCTTCTGACCTTTGACCAACTCAAAGCTAGACACAATCTCCCTGACTCTTATTACTTCAGATACCTGCAGATTCGCCATGCATTCCAGGCACAGTTCCAGCGGGTCAAGGTGGAATCTTTTCCCTCTGACTTTGAAAACCTCCTGCAATCTGAGGAACTCCCAAAAATATTGTCAACTGCCTGAGAGTTATTTAAGAGTTATTTAACTGCTTCCCGACCGCGCGCCGTCTTTTCACGGCGGCAGTCGGGGAGCTGGGCGCGAATCGCCGTAAATAAACGGCGATTCGCATTTTGGCCACCAGGGGGCGCGCGCCGCACTCCCGAGGAGTGTGCCCGCGGCTCGGGCGGACCCGATGTCCGCCGGCGAGCCGCGATGAGCGGCTACAGGGAAAAGAAGGGGAACCGCCGATGTAAACACGGCGGTTCCCCGCCCTGTCAGTGGGGCATGGGAGATCTACTGATCCCTGTCACTGGGATCAGTTAGATCTCTCATGCCCATGTTAGCCCAACCCCCCCACAGTAAGAACACACCCAGGGAACACTATTAACCCCTAGATCGCCCCCTGCAGGTTAACCCCTTCACTGCCAATGACATTTATACAGTAATCAGTGGACATTTAAATTTCTGATCGCTGAATAAATGTCATTGGTCCCAAAAAAGTGTCAAAAATGTCCGACATGTCCGCTGCAATATCGCAGTACCGCTAAAAATCGCAGATCGCCGCCATTACTAGTAAAAAATAAAAAAAAAATAAAAACCCCAGAAATGAATTCTCATCATCCGTAAACGCGGCCACTTTTGCGCAAACCAATCAATAAATGCCGATTGCGATTTTTTTTATCGCAAATATGAGGAAGAATATAAATCGGCCAAAAATGGTGAAAAAAAAATGTTTTTTTATATTTTTTTTTTGGATTTGAATTTTAGCAAAAAGTAAGAAATTTGGGTTTTTTTGCAAAATGGTCGCTCTTCTTTTGTTTATAGCGGCGATCAGAAATGATGCAGAGGCGATCAAATACCACCAAAAGAAAGCTCTATTTGTGGGAAAAAAAGGACGCAAATTTTGTTTGGGTACAACGTTGCACGACCGCGCAATTGTCCGTTAAAGCGACGCAGTGCCGAAACGCAAAAAGTGCTCTGGTCCTAAAGCTGCAAAACCTTCCGGGGCTGAAGTGGTTAAAAAAGCCCATCCCCAGTTGGCCTGTTGTAGGCACAATTGGAGCGTGGAGGTGCCAGATCTGCAGGGAGACGAGTGGGATGAGATGTGTGTCAGGCCCTTTCAACACCTGGTGTCAGCTAGAGACTGACTGATACATTTCAAATTCCTCCATAGGATATACTTAACCCCAGCCAGGTTAGCAAAAAATTTTCCCTGCAGTCTCGGCAGAGTGCTGGAGATGCTCTCACGCCCCACCTGACGCGCACCATATCTTCTAGTCATGCCCGCAAATACAAAGCTATTGGCACGTTATTATCGGTCCCAGTTCCATGCGAGCTTAGGGTTTGTTTGTTGGGCATGGTAGAGAAGGTGGTCCCTTCCAGGGCACTTCGAACGTTACTAAATATCATATTATTTTATGGGTGCAAATCTATCCTTTTACACTGGAAAAAAAACAGGCCGCCTGAGCTGGTCCACTGGAAGAAACTGGTCAATGCTATGCTCCCCCATTACAAAGCAACTTATATGTCTAGAGGATATGAGAAGAAGTTTAAAAAAGTATGGCAGGCACGGTATGATTCCAACCTAACTGCTGGTTAATTGACAAGTACGAGGCGTAGGCTCCCCCAGGTCAATATCTCTCTGGGGATGGCAGCACCGTGATTGTCAACTAGCTCAGAAACGCCTGCAACTCCAAACACTTAGCCAATGAGATGGCGCATGAGCACAAGGTCTGAGTAAAATATTTCAATACAACATTATCTGGTGATTAGACAAATGGTAAATAGGATGGAGTATACAGCTCAGCATCACAGGATATAGTATAGTATACAGCCCCATCATAACAGACAGGAGTTTACAGCTCAACATCACAGAACAGAGTATACAGCTCAGCATCACAGGACAGAGTATACAGCCTCAACATCAAAGACAGGACTACACAGCTCAGCATCACAGGACAGAGTATACAGCCTCAACATCAAAGACAGGGGTATATAACCAGTATCACAGGTAGGGTATATAGCCAGTGTCACATGTAGGGTATACAGCCAGTATCACAGGTAGGTAGGGGTATATAGCCCAGTATCACAGGTAGGTAGGGGTATATAGCCCAGTATCACAGGTAGGTAGGGGTATATAGCCCAGTATCACAGGTATGTAGGGTTATATAGCCCAGTATCACAGGTAGGTAGGGGTATATAGCCCAGTATCATGGGTAGGTAGGGGTATATAGCCCAGTATCACAGGTAAGTAGGGATATATAGCCCAGTATCACAGGTAGGTAGGGGTATATAGCCAGTATCCCAGGTAGGTAGGGGTATATAGCCCAGTATCACAGGTAGGTAGTAGTGGTATATAGCCCAGTATCACAGGTAGGTAGTAGTGGTATATAGCCCAGTATCACAGGTAGATAGCGGTATATAGCCTAGTATCACATGTAGTTAGTAGGGGTATATAGCTTACTATCACAGGTAGTTAGTAGGGGTATATAGCCCAGTATCACAGGTAGTTAATAGGGGTATATAGTCCAGTATAACAGGTAGGTTATAGCCAGAGCACATGCTCCCCCCCCCCCCCCACAGCTGCAGGACTCGCGGCTCTGACAGCATCCCTCCCCCCCGGCCACGGGACACGCAGCTCTGACAGCACTCGACCCCCCACCTCCCCCCATGGTAGGTGGAGAACTTACAGGGCTGTGGAGAGAGAGGATTGTCCTGTGTCTCCACTCCCCTCTCCACAGCGCAGGCAGAAGTGGTGGCAGACGGAGCATGTTTCCTTCTTGCAAAGCGCAGGCATGCAATAGGATCACCTGGCACTTTGGCCAGTCGGGAAACGGGTCTCACCGACCTGACTCCTGATTGGCAGGGAGGACCCCTAGTGTGAAAATAGCAAAAATTAATTTGCTATCGTCACACAATTGGGTGGGATTGGGGCGCACCCTACTTTGAAGCCAATTAGAGCCTCTTGTTCTAATTACATGCTTCAAAGAAAACACCCCCTGCCTATCCCCGTAATTGTAATCTATGTGTCCGGCATCCTGAAAGGGGCAGGGCGCATGGATAGGAGGCAGCGGAGGTGTTGGGGGGTGGCACCTAAGTGCCCTCAATGCATGGGCCGCCACCTGCCTATATATATCTTTTAGGGCAATTTTCATCACCTCCATTTTGGGCACAGTCTGCAGATTGTCCACAGTACGTGTCTGACATTAGTTTCCTTACATACACATTTTATTGTAGCCATCCTCAATATGGCTGATTTCTTGGTTGGTTACACCTGTTGTCTAGCTCCTGTAGGCTGGTACCCTGCGCTTTTCACAGCTCCCGGACAAGATACCTGCTTTGGTGTTTTCCATTGCACTTCCTTGTTGTTGCCAGAGAAGGATAATATATGTTTTATGTACTCAAACGTGAGTACACCCATCACATTTTTGTAAATGTTTTATTATATCTATTTATGTGACAACACTGAAGAAATAATACTTTTCTACAATGTAAAGTAGTGAGTGTACAGCTTGTATAACAGTGTAAATTTGCTATCCCCTCAAAATAACTCAACACACAGCCATTAATGTCTAAACCGCTGGCAACAAAAGTGAGTACACCGCCAAGTGAAAATGTCCAAATTGGGTCCAAAGTGTCAATATTTTGTGTGGTGACCATTATTTTCCAGCACAGCCTTAACCCTCATGGGCATGAAGTTCACCAGAGCTTCACAGTTTGCCTCTGGAGTCCTCTTCCACTCCTCCACGATGACATCACGGAGCTGGTGTATGTTAGAGACCTTGCGCTCCTCCGCCTTCCGTTTGAGGATGCCCCACCGATGCTCAATAGAGTTTGGGTCTGGAGACATGCTTGGCCAGTCCATCACCTTTACCCTCAGCTTCTTTAGCAAGGCAGTGGTCATCTTGGAGGTGTGTTTGGGGTCGTTATCATGTTGGAATACTGCCCTGTGTCCCAGTCTACTAAGAGAGGGAATCATGCTCTGCTTCAGTGTATCACAGTACATGTTGGCATTCATGATTCCCTCAATGAAATGTAGCTCCCCAGTGCCAGCAGCATTCATGCAGCTCCAGACCATGGCACTTAGACCACCATGCTTGACTGAAACACTTGTCTTTGTACTCCTCACCTGGTTGCCGCCAAACACGCATGACACCATCTGAACCAAATAAGTTTATCTTGTTCTCATCAGACCACAGGACATGGTTCCAGTAATCCATATCCTTAGTCTGATTGTCTTCAGCAAACTGTTTGCAGGCTTTTTTGTGCATCATCTTTAGAAGAGGCTTCCTTCTGGGATGACAGCCATGCAGACCAATTTGATGCTGTGTGCGGCATATGGTCTGAGCACTGACAGGCTCACTCCCCACCCATTCAACCTCTGCAGCAATGCTGGCAGCACTCATACGTCTATTTCCCAAAGTCAACCTCTGGATATGATGCTGAGCACGTGCACTCAACTTCTTTGGTCGACCATGGCGAGGCCTGTTCTGAGTGGAACCTGTCCTGTTAAACCGCTGTATGGTCTTGGCCACCATGCTGCAGCTCAGTTTCAGGGTCTTGGCAATCTTCTTATAGCCTAGGCCATCTTTATGTAAAGCAATAATTCTTTTTTTCCAGATCCTCAGAGAGTTCTTTGCCATGAGTTGCCATGTTGAACTTCCAGTAACCAGTATTAGAGAGTAGCAAAGTGTCATTTTTTCAGTGTTGTCACAAAAAAAGATATAATAAAATATTTACAAAAATGCAAGGGGTGTACTCACTTTTGTGAGATACTGTACAGTATCTTTTCTGCCATGTAGTCCCTTTTCTTGTATTATGGTATGCTAATGACAGAATCTTTCTACATATATCCTATAAAATATGTTTGTCTCCTGAAGAAGTGAACGCTGCTTCACAAAACACGTTGAGTTTTAGAATTCTAGCCAATTATTCCCTCATGTATTGTATATATGTTACAACTACATATCATACTTTGATGCCATTTTAATCATGTATTGGAATAAAAGTTTCTACCTTTTTAAAATGTGTACACCTATTTTTGTTTGGTGCAACTCTTGTAAAAGTCCCATGGGCAACTTCAATGTATGGTAGTATCAGTGCCTACCACAGTGATTTCCAGCTTACACTAGGATCCGACAGGTATGGCACATACATACTTACATTGGTCCAAACAAGTAAAAATTGCCCTAGCTTTCCCCACAGTTGCATTTTTGGTGCGTTTCTTTCATCACATGTCCTTTTTTTCACCGGTGCAAAATTAACTAGAAACACAACAAAATGCATTTGCATTTGTACCATGTTTTTGCAATAGAGCAGTGTGAAAACAGCCTTAGCCCTACTTCAAATACCCTGTTTATGATATCTAACTTCACTTGTAGAAGCTATAAAGTGCCTAACCTGATCCTTGGATGAAATAACAGGCCTCTCCAGCTACCTGTATGGAGACTAAGCTTTGTTCCAGAAGATGTTTCATATCATTCTTCATGTTTCAATCAGCTCCTTACTAAATATACAAATGTAAGAAGGATCAGACTGCTTCATAAACCAAATTACCAATACTCTTCTAGTACTTTCAGGGGATTATTGTTTGTTGAGTGTATGTATACCCCCTTTTCCTTCTAAAGAGAAAGAGATTCTTTTCAGCAAGTCAAGACTTCTGCCAGCTGTAATTTTAACCAATGGCGTGTAATCTCTCTATTTGGATTGTCACATCACAATGTTACCTTGAGTTATTTAATTATTTATCCTGTTCTATTGAGAGAAATGGCGGTCAAATAAAGATGTATCTCTCTATTGTTCATTAAAGGAGTTCTATATTCACAGCATACACTTCCATTTTATAGCATTAGCATTGTAATAATAATAATACAGACAATAGTTATTTTAATAATCCAATATAAGCTTACTTGAAAAATCTCCTTTCATGTTGTGAGTGCTGCCTGTCTGCTGGCCATCTCTTTTTCACAACTTCCTGGATTCCCTGCATGCTTTTCAGCTTTCCCTCTGCTGTTTACGTTCAAGTTCTAAGGACTACATATCCCATGGCACTTTGCTGCCTGCAAGCAGTGAGTCCGCCGCCTGAAACTCCTCCTCTCAGCACCTCTGGAGTTCAGAAGGCAGGCTCTGTGAAATGTGTGAGACAGCAGTGCCTACTCACAGGACATAGTGACTACATGTCACAGAATTCAAGCAAGTGCATGTGTGGGGACCTTCACAAAGTACGTTTACAAACTTCAAGATCTTTCAGGTTAATTGAAGTAGGCTAGAAATAACTGAAGTTTGGAATGTATAATTTTTATATTTTGACAATAGATATACTTTATGGGACATGGGATTCAGTTATTCTAAGGTGAATGGGTTATATCAAACCTCCTGTAGGTGGAAGTATGACCCAGATGTCAAGAACTTTTCCACCAATTTGTGTCCTCCAATGACTCAGAAGAAAAGCATTTATAGTAATTAAAAATTGTATTTTCTTTGTTGTCTGTTGAAGGACACAGAATTGTGGGACAATGACTGTCTGTAACAACAAGTGATGGGATGGGGTGAGCAGACCCCTAAATTAAAGCCTAAGTGCAGACAATTCAAACCGAAAAATCAGCACAAGGGACATAACTTACAGTCAGTAGGATGTGTACATTGTGCTGATCCCTCTGCTGTTAGTAGTAATTCTCCTTCATCCTTCCCTACCCCTGTTGCCATAATCTTCCGGTGCAGCAGAGGTTAATAAGACTAAAGGGCTGTCACAGGCTCTCATCAAAAAGCCTGACTATGTCCGTTCTTTACATCCAGATCTGTCATTCCCAGAAGCTGTAACACAGCTTCTATGAATGGAATCAGATCTACACTTACTAGCCACTTTATGAGGTACATCTGTTCAATTGCTTGGTAACACAAATTGCTAATCAGCCAATCACATGGCAGCAACTCAATACATTTAGGCCTTTAGATATGGTGAAAACAACTTGCTGAAGTTCAAACCGAGCATCAGAATGGGAAAGGAACATGGCATGGTTGTTGGTCTGAGTATTTAAAAAACTGCTGCTCTACTGGGACTTTCATGCACAACCATCTCTAGGGTTTACGGAGAATGGTCCAAAAAAGAGAAAATATCCAGTGTGTGTGTGGAGGCAAATGCCTTGTTGATGTCAGAGGTCAGAGGAGAATGGGTTGACTGGTTCGTGTTGATAGAAAGGTAACAGTAACTCAAATAACCACTCGTTACAAACAAGGTAAACAAAAAAGGTATGCAGAATACCATCTCTGAACACATAACACATCGAACCTTGAAGCAGATGGGCTACAGCAGCAGGAGACGACACCGGGTGACACTCCGGCTAGCAGAGAACAGGAAACTGAGGCTACATTTCACACAGGCTCACCAAAATTTGACAATAGAAAATTGGAAAAAAAATTGCCTGGTCTGATGAGTCTTGATTTCAGCTGCAACATTCAGAGGAAAGGGTCAGAATTTGGTGTAAACAGCATGAAAGCATGGATCCATCCTGCCTTGCATCAATGGTTCAGGCTGGTGGTGGTGGTGTAATGGTGTGGGGAATATCTACTAGGCACACTTTGGGCCCCTGAGTACCAGTCGAGCATAGCTCAAATGCCACGGCCTACCTGAGTATTGTTGCTGACCATGTCCACCCCTTTATGACTACAGTGTCCCCTCCTTCTGATGGCTCCTTACAGCAGGATAATGCACTATGGTGTCCGTTTATCCTCAGGATCACAGCTGATCTCTGGTGTTTACCAGTTTATGTAGCTGAGATGAGGAGCAGAGAACATGTTTTCGGCCTCACATCACAGTACACAATTGTTCTGTCACAAACAGCCAGTTTATGAAAGTGAGATCTGAAGATCTCACTGCCCCTACACTGAAATATCTCAGTCCCAGAGAGAGAAGCTGGTGCAATTAGAGGAAAAAGACCTCTTTCTTCCTATATATCAGCACCGATGGGTTAATAATTAATATAAATTATTATATATACAGTATCTCACAAAAGTGAGTACACCCCTCACATTTTTGTAAATATTTTATTATATCTTTTCATGTGACAACACTGAAGAAATGACACTTTGCTACAATGTAAAGTAGTGAGTGTACAGCTTGTATAACAGTGTAAATTTGCTGTCCCCTCAAAATAATTCAACACACAGCCATTAATGTCTAAATTGCTGGCAACAAAAGTGAGTACACCCCAAGTCAAAATGTCCAAATTGGGCCCAATTAGTCATTTTCCATCCCCAGTGTCATGTGACCCGTTAGTGTTACAAATGCGTGGTGAGTGAGTGGGGAGCAGGTGTGTTAATTTTAGTGTTATCACTCTCACTCTCTCATACTGGTTACTGGAGGTTCAACATGGCACCTCATGGCAAAGAATTCTGAGGATCTGAAAAAAAAGAATTGTTGCTCTACATAAAGATGGCCTAGGCTATAAGAAGATTGCCAAGACCCTGAAACTGAGCTGCAGCACGGTGGCCAAGACCATACAGCAGTTTAATAAGACAGGTTCCACTCAGAACAGGCCTCGCTATGGTCAACCAAAGAAGTTGAGTGAACAAGCTCAGCGTCATATCCAGAGGTTGTCTTTGGGAAATAGACAAATGAGTGCTGCCAGCATTGCTGCAGAGGTTGAAGGGGTGGGGGTGGGGGGGGGTCAGCCTATCAGTGCTCAGACCATACATCTGCACACTGCATCAAATTGGCCTGCATGGCTGTTGTCCCAGAAGGAAGCCTCTTTTAAAGATGATGCACAAGAGAGCCCACAAACAGTTTTCTAAAGACAAGCAGACTAAGGATATTATTGGAACCATGTCATGCGGTCTGATGAGACCAAGATAAACTTATTTGGTTCAGATGGTGTCAAGCATGTGTGGTGGCAACCAGGTGAGGAACACAAAGACAAGTGTTTCATGCCTACAGTCAGGCATGGTGGTGGGAGTGTCATGGTCTGGGGCTGCATGAATGCTGCCGGCACTGGGGAGCTGCAGTTCATTGAGGAAACCATGAATGCCAACATGTACTGTGACATACTGAAGCAGAGCATGATCCCCTCCCTTCAGAAACTGGGCTGCAGGGCAGTATTCCAACATGATAAAGATCGCAAACACACCTCCAAGATGACCACTGCCTTGCTAAAGAAGCTGAGGGTAAAGGTGATGGACTGGCCAAGCATGTCTCCAGACCAAAACCCTATTGAGCATCTGTGGGGCATCCTCAAATGGAAGGTGGAGGAGCGCAAGGTCTCTAACTTCCACCAGCTTTGTGATGTTGCCATGGAGTGGAAGAGGACTCCAGTGGCAACCTGTGAAGCTCTGGTGAACTCCATGCCCAAGAGGGTTAAGGCTGTGCTGGAAAATAATGGTTGCCACACAAAATATTGACATTGGCCCAATTTGGACATTTTCACTTAAGGGTGTACTCACTTTTGTTGCCAGCAGTGTAGACATTAATGGCTGTGTGTTGAATTATTTTGAGGGGACAGCAATTTTACACTGTTATACAAGCTGTACACTCACTACTTTACATTGTAGCAAAGTGTAATTTCTTCAGTGTTGTCACATGAAAAGATATAATAAAATATTTACAAAAATGTGAGGGGTGTATTCACTTTTGTGAGATACTGTATATATATATTTGTTAGCTACCATGTGTCTATACATGTAATCACATGTTTTTTTTCATGTTTGGTTTCACTTTTTAGGCTTCATGTACACAGGACTTTAAAGAAATGTCCAAAAACTGTCAGTAGCTTATCATTGATTTTTTCAGCTTTTACCAGCGTTTTTAACTGATTTAAAACATCCAAAAACGTTGGGGATCAACGTTTTTGAGCGCTGAAAAACATCTCTCAGAACCCTCTGGTTTTGAGTTTTTTTACAGCTCAAAAAAGCCACTGCTAAAAACAGTTGATAACAGCCTATGTGTCCATGAACATATAGGATAACATGATGGAGGTTTAATGACTGTAGGAAAAAACGTCTGCAGCTAAAACACCAGCTGTAATACAGTCAAAAAACGTCCTGTGTGCATGAGGCCTTAAACTCAGAGGCACTGTAATCTCACAATATCTCACATTACAGATTACAGGCAGCCCATCTCCTATACAGATCTCGGCCGTTTTTAGAGAAAAAAACTTCTCCACTGTTCTCCCTCTGAGAACTGAAGTTCTTGGCTTCATAAACAGGCTGCAGAGAAGATAACTGAGAACTGAACTGAGAAAAAACTTCTCAGTTTAATAAACGTACACCTATGTCACAAAGCTCAAATCATCTCACCACTGGTTTCTTGAACGTGGCAATGAGGTCACTGCAGGGGGGGCTGGCAGCCTTAGGCCTGGGGGGCAAGTCCAGTCAAGTAGCCCATTGAACCACAGAATCAGCTCACCACTCATGCTCACCTGGTTTTAGAATGGATATTGATGTTATGAAGCAAGACAAATATGATACAATGTGGTAACATAACTTAATGCTGATAGCAACAAAGGAGGTTTAACAAAAATAATGCATTAATGCAGCTCATCAATGCCCACCAATGCAGCCTCGTCAGTGCCTATCAGCTTAGCCTCATCAGTGCCCATCAATGCAGCCTCACCAGTGCCCATCAATGGAGCCGCACCAGTGCCCATCAATGCAGCCTCACCAGTGCCTATGAAATGCAAATTGATCAGTGCCCATCAATGCAGGCTCGTCAGTGCCCATCAGCAGAGCCGGCCCTGGGTGCCCCCTCCCCCCTTTGCCTGCAGTTAGTTGGTGGCTGCGCCCCTGGCCCCTGCTTCCTTTCTCCACAAGAAGAAAAAAGTGTGAGTGGGCAGCGGCCATTGGCCATTTTGAATGTAAGTTAGGGTGGCCTGGGGGGCTATTGCCACCCTGCCTCCTGGCCCAGCCCTCCCCTGGGTCACTGTACTCCAATGGCCTCCACCGTCACCAGATCTCATCCAATACAGGACCTTTGGGATGTGGTGGAGATTCCCATCATGGATGTGCAGCCAACAAATCTGCAGCTACTGTGTGATGCTATCATGTCAATATGGACCAAAATATCTGAGGAATGTTTCCAACACCTTGATGAATCTATGCCATGAAGAATTTAGGCAGTTCTGCAGGCAAAAGGGGGTCCAACCCGGTACTAGCAAGGTGTACCTAATAACGAGGCCGGTGAGTGTGTGTATGAAGTATATAATATGAGTATGAAGGATTGATAGCTCCTCCCCCTCCATTCTTAGATTATAGAGGTGAGGTTGGGCGGAGAGCAGGGCAGAGAAAGAGTGGAACAGAAGAAACAAAATCGGCACAAAGGGCAGGACTTACTGACTGTAAGTAACGTACCTAGGGCTGATTTTTCTGTTTTTGATTTTGGGTACACTTAGGCTTCAAAAAAAAAGGTAAATTTATGAAAATATTAGTGATTCACTATTTATTTCAATACAGCAAATGTTTTAAAGAAATTGAATTTAAGTGAGAACGGCACTCACACCCACACAGGTAGAACTGGATGGACTGGTGTCATATTCAACATTACTAACTATGTATGTAACAATGTTAAACACCAAATACTGAAACATACAAAGCATTTTTTTTATAAATCAATCTTTCTATTGCAATCATTTCTTTTAACAGAAAATACAAATCTTTATCAGGTTACAAAGGGTTTGTGACAAGTCTCAGAGATTAAAATATATGTTAATAAACAAGCCTGCACAGATAAGATAAAGGCGTCTATTTATTATTATTATTTTAGGTACTTATATAGCGCTGTAAATTTACGCAGCGCTTTACATATATATTGTACATTCACATCAGTCCCTACCCTCAAGGAGCTTACAGTCTAAGGTCCCTAACTTACATGCATTCATACATATACTAGGGGCAATTTTAGACAAGATCTAATTAACCTACCAGCATGTCTTTGGAATGTGGGAGGAAACCGGAGTACCCGGAGGAAACCCACACAGGCACAGGGAGAACATGCAAACTCCAGGCAGGTAGTGTCGTGGTTGGGATTTGAACCTGCGACCCTTTTGCTGCCAGGCGGAAGTGCTATCCACTACACCACTGTGCGTCTATTTAAAAAAAAAATACAGTGTCAATGGAATATTACTCATAATGTTTGTAATATGTGTGAAGTGTCCTTTTCTACTTGATGATTTTTGCAGAGCGAATGTAACAATCTCAATGTTCAATCCTAAGAGATCATATTATTTCCTTTTCTGATTTCCTATTCTGATTGAATTTTCTTTTCTTATAATGTTAAGCTGGCAGGGACTCGCCAATTTTTTATCAATGTTTAGCCATCCATGCTGGCAATCCTTTTTCTTAGCAGAAACAAAAAAGCAATCACTTAGAGCCTGAAAATCACTAAATTAACATCAGCTAAACTCAAACTTTCATGGATTATGACTCGCGTAAAATCAGTGAGTATTTTACACAACAGATTATGAGATTTTGAGAAAATTTGGGAGCCCAGGGTTCAATATCTTCATCAACAAATTCTATGGTTTTCACATCTTGAACAAAGAAAAATAAAATAAAAAGAGCCTAAAGGAAACGAATGCAGCAACTGCATCTAAGGATTGGTAAACTGCAATATATTCGATTTTTGTTTTTTGGGTTAAATAAACCTTTAAATATTCTCTTTAAGGCTTGGTTCAAGTATTTGCGAGTGTAGGAATGTGTGTAAATTGCATGTATTCCCACACCCACAAACAAACCATGCTGCCATTTAGCAGAAGCGCAGGGCTGCCATTAATTCTTGTCACGTATCTGAATATGCAATGTGTTTTCTGTTGCAGGAAATCGCATGCTGCAAAAGCACCTTGCAATTTCCCTGTGGCTGTAATTTTGACAGGGTGCAGAAACCTTTTTCCTGCCTTTTCCACAAGTACAGCCCTTTCAAATGAATGGACTTCTGTGCCCACGTAAATGCGACCTGTACACAGGGCCGCTGATAAGGCAGTACAGCCAGCCCTGGTGTACTGGGCCCGGGGCCTCATAAACTCCACAGGGGCCCAGTTAGCTTTACAGTTAATTTCTAGCTAAAAAAAAAATATGACTTTATAACCCACAGCCCCACACCCACTTGATTACCATGGAATATAGTAATGTAATGGGCCCCTCTGGTCAACAGAGGGGCCCAGGAGATGACAGCAGAGGAGGGACTTTTTGCTCTTTTTTTGGGCGTAGGCACGCAGGCCGCGCCACAGCCGCTCTTCCCCTGTGCACTTACACAGATTATAGTTCTGGCCGCCCCTTGTGTGCCTTCTCTGGCGGATTGATTCTATTGTGGAGCGGCTCCCTGCCTCAGAAAGTGCTGGTGCTGCAGAGCAATCACTGAAGAGGCTCAGAACAGAGCGGGAGTGCATCTGGTGGCAGGACAAAGGCAAGCAGTCCCCTGCAGTCACACTAACAAGTCAATTGGATACTCAGGAAAGTGCAGTCCTCAGACCCCCTGCTGTGTGCTTATGATGACCATCATCATCATCATCATCATTATGTGGCTCACAGCACAGCAGGTTTTGTATGGCTCTCAGTGTCACATGGCTGTTGGGCGCTGACTTTATTATGGCTGTTCTGTGTTACAGTCTGTAACACAGCATGGCCATAAGTTAACAAAGTCAGCCCCAACAGCCATGTGACACTGAGAGCCATACAAAACCTGCTGTGCTGTGAGCCACATAATGATGATCATCATAAACACACAGTTAGATGCTACTTTACACTTGTGTTTAGAGGGGGGCAGTAAAAACACACAGCTGAGCTGCATTTTTGCCAACCCCATACCCCTAAGGACCTTTCACCCCTCCTTTCCAATTAGGTCCACCTGTTTTCCCGCGGACCTGATTGAAAGCTCCATGTAGGCCTAGGGAGTCCGGATGTATCCGTTCACCTCCTCCTACCCCCATGTCCAAACAATTGAAAAGGACTGCGTCCTAAATGTGGCAGATTAGAGTTAGCCTGATATAAATGGTCACAAGTCCATTTACATCTAGCCACCCATAAAGCCACCACAAGTCCGTGGTGTATGTGGACATCAAAACACTGACATCTGTTCTATTCAGCTACCATTATGATTGGCGGGGTGCCCCCCCCCTCCTCGTGACAGCATTGGGTGAGGGGTGGGGTCAAGTGCGGGATCGAGGGGGGCCCTGTCAGCTAGTCTGTACGGGGCCCCATGATTTCTATCAGCGGCCCTGCCTGTACTAATAGCATAGGTATAAACCAAGGACCTGCGGTGAGGTCAGTGTCTGGTGAGGCACTGGCTAGTATCAGAGCCAGACAACACAGGTTACTTACGCCGTGATCATTAGAGTGAAATCAATAATTCTAGCACTAGACCCCCTCTGTAACTCTAAACACAAAACCTGTAAAACATTTTAAAGCGTCGCCTATGGAGATTTTTAAAGTTTTACTAAACCCACAACAGTAAAATCAGTCTGTATATGCAGCATAGCACGCTTGTTATACTCACTGTGGAATTTAAGGGGTTAATCCTCTGCATTGTGTAAAAAGACTCTTTGATCCTGTATGCATAGATCCTTCCCTCCTGCAGGGTCTCTCTTGGCAAAGCCAGATAATACACAGTGAGAGTAGCAAATCTACACATGCTTAGTTTAGTCTCTATTGCTGGAGAGAATATTTCCTTGTTCTCAGAGATATCCAGGTCACATGATATTTACATCACACATGTGGGCGTATATACAGGAAATCTCCTCCTACCTGAACACTCAGCACTCGGGCAGACCCTGCAGTTTATCACGTGACTGTGGTATACAGAACAGCCAAAAAGGTATATAGTGGCAGTATTTTAATGTAAAAAGAAGATTTATAAGCTGTTGGCACTGTGGGGGGCAGATGAACTATTTTCATATTACTGGGTTTAGTAACACTTTAACCATTTCAGCCCCAGAAGGATTTACCCTCTTCCTGACCAGAACACTTTTTGCGATTCGGCACTGCGTCGCTTTAACTGACAATTGCACAGTCGTGCGACGTTGTACCCAAACGAAATTGACGTCCTTTTTCCCCACAAATAGAACTTTCTTTTGGTGGTATTTGATCACCTCTGTGGTTTTTATTTTTTGTACTATAGTACTTTTTACTATAATACATATGCAAAAAAAAAAAATATAAAAAAACAAATGTATTCATCAGTTTTGGCCAATATATATTCTGCTACATATTTGTGGTACAAAAAATTACAATCGGCGTTTATTGATTGGTTTGCGCAAAAGTTGGCGCGTTTACAAACCATGAGAATCCATTTATGGTGTTTTTATTTTTATTTTTTTTTATTACTGGTAATGGCGGCGATCTGGGACTTTTAATTGGGACTGCGATATTGTGGTGGCTGGAACGGACATTTTCGACACTTTTTTGGGACCATTGACATTTATACAGCGATCAGATCTAAAAATAGCCACTGATTACTGCATAAATGCCGCTGCTAGTAAAGGGGTTAACCTGCAGGGGACAATCAAGGGGTTAACTGTGTTCCCTAGGCGTGTCCTAACTGTGCGGGGACTGGGCTGGCAGGGTCATGACAGATCCAACTGATCTCGATCACAGGGATCAGTAAATCTCTGTCATGCCGCCTGACAGAGCGGGGAGCCGCCGCGTTTACATTGACGGGTCCCCGGTTTTTTGCTGTACTAGGCGATCACAGGTCGCCCGACCCACGGCCACGTTCACGGAGCGCACGGCGGGCATGAGAGCGCACCGCCGGCGGGGCACGCCTGCCCGCAACTGCGGCTGTGCAGATCGCCGTTTTTAGATGGCGATCTGCGCAGCGGAGCCAACTTCCCACCACCTTTCTACACGAGGTGGTCGGCAAGTGGTTAAGTACTGAGGTTTGGCACCATTCCACAAGTGTGCGCAAATTTAAAGCGTGACTTGTTAGGTATCTATTTACTTGGCGTAACATCACCTTTCACATTATACAAAAAAATCGTGCTATCTTTAGTTTTTTTTTTTAATTCATGAAACAGTTTTTTTTCCAAAAAAAAAGTGTTAGAAAAATTGCTGCACAAATACTGTGAAGTTGGAACAGCCACCATTTTATTCCCTATGGTGTCTGCTAAAAAAAAAAAAAATATATATATATATATATATATATATGTATACATATATATATATATATATATATAATGTTTGGGGATTCTGAGAAATTTTCTAGCAAAAAAAATATGATTTTCACATGTAGGAGAGAAGTGTCAAAATTTGCCTGCGTGGCAAGGGGTTCATTTCCATAAGTGAGTAATATACAAATAATTATTATATATTATTTTTAAGGTAATTTTCTATATTTTCAAAAACTGTACTCAAGCAGGTGGCTTAACCTGCTAAATTTTGAAGTTATACCTTCAAAGAAGTAATTTTACAGTAAGACCCCTTTCACACCAAGGCGTTTTTCAGGCCTTTT
>BLSH010422250.1:249581-262836 GCA_018402905.1 Glandirana rugosa
TACAGAACCCATTTTTTTTTCAATTAATGGCATATAAATAACCAAACGCGTTTTCAATATCGCAGATGTTTGATCCCATGTAAAAGACATTAAATACGTCGAAAATAAAATACTGACGGATAGAGTAAAGAACTCCACGATTTTACCTTCCCGTCATGTTTGGGGGGGTTTACTGGGGTAAAACCTTTCATCTGTGGGGTTCCTTAAACGACTCTCCGTACAACTCGGGTAACTTATAAAATAAAAAAACAGTATTCACTAACTTTCTACCGGTTTTTTTTTTATTTTTAATATGTTTCAACAATGACTTTACTATCACATGGGGTATCCCCGTACTCAGGAGAAGCAGCAGAATGTATTTTGGGGTGTAATTCCACACATACCCATGGCATGTGTGAGCAATATATCATTTCAGTAACAACTTTGTATAATTTTTATTTTTTTTTTGGCCATCTTTCAATCACTTATGACAAAAAAATAAAATATTCAATGGGCTCAACATGCCTCTCAGCAAATTCCTTGGGGTGTCTACTTTCCAAAATGGGGTCATTTGGGGGGGTTTGTACTGCCCTTCCATTTTAGCACCTCAAGAAATGAGATAGGCAGTCATAAAATAAAAGCTGCATAAATTACAGAAAATGTACCCTAGTTTGTAGACGCTATAACTTTTGCGCAAACCAATAAATATACGGTAATTAACTTTTTTTTTACCCAAGACATGTGACTAAATGCATTTTGGCAAAAATTTATGACTAAAATTTAGTTTATTGTATTTTTGTAATAACATAAAGTTGAAAATATCATTTTTTTTAAAAAATTTCGTCCTTTTTTTGTTTATATCGCAAAAAATAAAAAGCGCAGTGGTGAACAAATACCACCAAAAGAAAGCTCTATTTGTGGGAAAAAAAGGACGCAAATTTTGTTTGGGTACTGCATTGCATGACCGCGCAATTACCATTTGAAGCAGTGCAGTGCAAATTTGTCGCTCTTTGTTTATAGCACAAAAAATAAAAAATGCAGAGGTGATCAAATACCACCAAAAGAAAGCTCTATTTGTGGGTGGAAAAATGGCGTCAATTTTATTTGAGTACAACATCGCATGACCGCTCAATTGTCAGTTAAAGTGATGCAGTGCCGTAAAGCAAAAAAAATGGCCTGGTCATTAAGGGGCTTCCGGGGCTGAAGTGGTTAAGTGGTTAACCTGGACGCTCTGTATGTAGCTTCTGACAGGCTGCGCAAGGAGCCCCGTATCTGTGGAACCATAGATGATAGGAACCCCAAATTTTGACCAGTGGTGGGGTAGAACTTCGGCTACCCCAGGTCGCCAGGCTATGACCCTCAAACGCGATTTTTAAAATTATTTATTTATTTATATATTTTATGTTCATGGAAGGTAAGGCTCTGCCTCACCTGCCTCCCCTGACTGCACGTCCCTGGCGTAAACCTAGCCTTAACTATATATCCACTTATCGACCAGAATCATTCATCACTGGACTTTCAGTGGGTATACCGGTACTGTTTCTTTAGAGCCGACGGTCGGTTCTCTTGTAGTAGCAACCAAAGCGACCATCTAGCCAATCGATTGCTATTACAAGCAGCAGGAAGGGGACATACCCCTCCTCATCCCCTTCCATGGTTCTCTCAAGCTCTCCCATTCCACTGGGAGGCATGAGTGACCAGCTGGTACATCCGCTGGCTGGTAGGACAGCCAAGCAAAGCCAGGATTGGCTTTGATCAGCTATATGTGATAGTGAACTGGAACTCATGACATGACATCACTTCCGGTTTACCCAGCTGTCAATGGCGCCATTTTGTAAAAGTTGACAGTATTCAAAAACACTGATCTTGGTGTTTTGAATACTGTTAAGGCTAGAGGGGTCTTATAGACCCCAGATCCCTCCTGTCACATGCCGGTTGCTGTCACAAAGGATGTTAACATTCCTTGTGACAGCAATAAAAATGATAAAAAAAAAAAAATTAATAATAATAAAGCAAGTATTGCACTCACGCAAACAACGATTGTCCCACATATGTGAGGTATCGCCATGAACGTCAGATCATGGGCAGCAATTCTAGCACTAGACCTCCTCTGTAAACCTAAAGTAATAACCTGTAAAGGCTTTTAAAGCGTTGCCTATGCATAGTAAAATTTATGCCATTTCTCACTGGTGTGTGGGCGTGCACAATTTTAAAGTGTGACGTATTTGGTATTTATTTACTCGGTGTAACATCAATTTTTACATTTTACAAAACAAGTGGGTTATGTATTGTGTTTTTTTGCATTAACATTCAAAAAAAGTGTATTTTTTTCCACAAAAAAAATAAGCATTTGAAAAATCGCTGCACAAATACCATGTAACATAAAAAAATTGCAACATCCACTTATTCTCTAGGTCCTCTCCTTTAACCACTTGACCACAGGGCACTTAAACCCCCTTCCTAACCAGACCAATTTTCAGCTTTCAGTGCTCTCACATTTTGAATGGCAATTACTCAGTCATGCTACACTGCATCTATATGAAATTTTTGTCCTTTTTTTCACACAAATAGAGCTTTCTTTCGGTGGTACTTAATCACCATTGGGGTGTTTATTTTTTGAGCAATAAATGGAAAAAGACCAAAAATTTTGTAAAAAAAAATGCATTTTTCTTTGTTTCTGTTAAAAAATTTTGCAAATTAGTAAGTTTTCTTCATAAATTTTGGCCAAAATTTATACTGCTATATATCTTTGGTAAAAATAGCCCAAATTAGTGGATATTATTTGGTCTTTGTAAAAGTTATAGAGTCTACAATCTATGGTGCCAATCACTGAAAAGTGATCACACCTGATGCACGGACGGCCTATCTCATTTCTTGAGGCCCTAACAAGACAGAAAAGTACAAAAAAAATCCAAATGACCCATTTTTGGAACCTAGACAGTCCAACGTATTTAGTAAGAGGCATGGCGAGTTGTTTGAAGTTGTAATTTTTTCCCACAATTCTTTTCCAAAATGAAGATTTTTTTTCTGTTTTTTTTTCACAAAATTGTCATTTTAACAGATTATTTCTCACACCCAGCATATGCATAACACAAATAACACCCCGAAACACATTCTGCTATTCCTCCTGAGTATGGGGATACCACATATGTGAGACTTTTACACAGCCTGGCCACATACAGAGGCCTAACATGCAGGGAGCACCATCAGGACATAAATTACACGTATAATACCTCTTGCTACTACCTCTTGCTACCTCTTGCATTTTGGAGGTCCTGGAGCACCAGGGCAATGGTAACGCCCAAAAAATGATCCTATTTTGGAAAGCAAACACCCCAACGTATATTCTGTGAGGCATAATGAGTCTTTTGAACGGTTCATTTTTTCCACAAGTTTTTGGAAAATGTGGAAAGAAAATGAAAACGCATTTTTTTTACACAAGGTTGTCCAATTATACAATATTTCTAACGCACAGCATGTACCTAGCAAAAATTTCACCCTAAAATATATTCTGCTACTTGTCCCAAGTATGGCGATACCACATGTGGGACACTTTTACACAGCCTAGCCACATACAGAGGCCCAACATGCAGGGAGCACCATCAGGCGTTCTAGGGGCATAAGTTTCAAATCTAATTTGACTACCTATTACATTATTGTGAGGCACTGTGGTGGCACTGATGGGCGCTGTAGTGGCACTGATGGGTGCTGTAGTGACACGGATGGGTACTGTACTGGAATGGATGTGTCATGGATGAGAACTGATGTGGTATGGATGAGCATGAATGAGGCATAAATGAGCACGAATGGGGGTGGGTAAGCCGTAGATGGGGATGACTCAGCACAGATGGATGGCTGAGCACTGATGCATGGGTGAGCGTGCATGCATGGGTGAGCACGGATGGGTGAGCATGGATGCACGGGTGATGGATGAGTGAGCACGGACACATGGGTGACGGATGGGGAGCCACGGATGGGTGAGCACGGATGCATGGGTGACGGATGGGTGGGTACGGATGGGTGAGCACGGATGCATGGGTGACGGATGGGTGAGCACGGATGCATGGGTGACAGATGGGTGAGCACGGATGCATGGGTGACAGATGGGTAAGCATGGATGGGTGAGCACGGATGCATGGGTGACGGATGGGTGAGCACAGATGCATGGGTGACGGATGGGTGGGAACGGATGGGTGGGCATGGATGGGTGAGCATGGATTAGGCTGCATGGATGAGGCTGCATGGGTAAAGCTGGATGGGTGGATGAGGGGTCCCAGCCTGGCACATAGCGGTGCTGTGGGCACTTCAGGTCCTGCCCACAGCACCGCTGCATCTCCTTTCTCCCCCCTCTCCTCTCACACTGCACTGATTGGTGTGGAGAGGGGAGAGACAAGCCGGATATCCGCCGGCTTGTTTTCATGTGATCGCTCCGTCATTAGACGGAGCGATCACGTGGTAAACGGCTGCTGTGAGTGGCCATTTCCTGTGATCCGTGATGCGCCGGGTCTCACGGACCTGGCGGTCATAGATGCTCCCAGGTGCGCACCCCAGGGGGGGACGCGGGAGCGCGATTCTGGGAGGACGTTATAGTATGCCCTCCCAAAATAATTTATCCACCTTGCGCCTGTGTAATTACATTACATGGTCGGCAAGTGGTTAAAAATATATTGTGAGGTATGCAAGGCGAAGTGGTGGACAGACGTTACCTGTCGCCTCGTATGAGTTCATGTGGAAGGGTTTAAACAGAGTCCGGTCCGCATTTTACCAGCCTTAAAGGCAGGTCTGGTTCCGATCCTGAGTTTGGGGTCCACTGGAGTCCACCAGCAGGTGACTTAAATAATCAGGAAGAGATCTCACTTGAGCTCTGACCTGGAACTCAAAGAGGGATCTGAGGAAGCTCTGTATCTATTTGGACTTTAAAAGACAAGGTTTACATTTTTGCACATAGTGAGTAAACTATACTGTTTAGTTTAGCGCCAGACGGCAAGGACTTATTTTCTGTTTTGTTTATTTTTTAACCTGCAAACCTTAAACCAATAAATCTTAAAGAAAGTTGCCTGCATGCTGACTATTTTCCTCAGGAAAGTTGATTCTCACAAGCTAATTTCCCACACGTGGTGGAGTACAACGGGCATCTTTCCAAGACGGAGGAAATATTGAAGACCCTGTTACAAGCCAATGCAGCTCAGCGGGAAACCAACCTCCAGGTCGCAGAAGCCGCCGCAGCACAACAAGCTGCTCAACAGGAGATGAACTGACAGATTGAGGAGGCCCTGCTGGAGTTAAAAAAGGGGCCCGCACCTCCGGTGACAGTGGAACCAAAGTTGGTACGCGCCTCTTACCACATGCAGAAGATGACACCTGCAAATGACGTACAGGCGTATCTCACGACTTTTGAAAGAGTCGCTCTTTGCGAAGGATGGCCAAAAGAACAGTGGGCGGGACCGTTAGCACCATTCTTGACCGGTGAACCCAAAAAAGCCTACTTTGATCTGGAACCAGATAAGGCCCAGAGACCCTAAAGGCAGAGATATTCACACCTACCGCAGGACCACAGGACCTACCGCACCAACAAGCCACCTCGCTCGCAGATGTTTTACCTGGTCCACCTCACCAGGAAGTGGCTACAGCCGGAGACTTTGCCAGGTCTCCAGATTGTGGAGCGCGTGGTCATGGACCGCTATCTACGTGCGCTACCTGCTGCTTTGAGGAAGTGGGTCAGTCATGGGGACCCACAAACCACCAACCAACTTGTGGGCCTCGTGGAGAGATACACTGCTGCTGAGGACTTGTTGCACCCCTCTATGCCCCACTCCAATGTATCTAGGGGTGAAAGATTGCCCGGTGGACCCGGTAAGACTGTTCCAGAGTTCAGAGGCATGGGGAAATTTGTTAAGACTGCTACGGTTAAAGAGACTGTGGGCTCTAGACCTGGAGACTGGCCAAAGAAGCCAGGAAGGTCTTGGGGACCCTGGAAAGGACTGGGTATAAAGCACATACAGTGCTACCGATGCCATGCATTGGGCCATATTGCTGCCAATTGTCCCCTGAATGATGAACCCATGCAATGCGATTATACTTATGTAAATAGACGCCTTTCTCTTTTTACACAGATTGCACCACAGCATCATGTTCAAATTGCATGGAGAAGCAATTTTTGTGATTTTTGTTGATGGAAAGCCAGTCACTACACTGCTTGACTCTGGTAGTGTGGTAGCATTGGTAAAAAGCAATTGTGTAAATCCTGCAAGGTTACACCCTAGCACTGTCGGGGTCATTTACATCCCATGGGGACACTCGTGACTGCAAAAAGATTTAAAAAGAGGGCACACCAGCCCTGCGCATTACCCAAGTAAATTTATTTTAGCCAAAGATAAAAAAATATATACTCACAAACAAACATTAAAAATAGGCACATCAAAGTCCACAAAGGAACAACAGCAATCGGGTTTTCAGGGCAGTGTCCAGCACGCCGAAGGACCCTATGGAAGACTGACGCATCTCAGAGCCAGTGGGGGTAGTACCTTCATTGCTATACGACGCCCTAGAGGGCAGGGGTTTTCCCCATTTTTGGAGGTTATGTTAAGGCACAGGAAGTCTGGAGGATAGAGCTCCCCCTGCTGCGCAAGGAACTCTCACCCGACCCTTTTTGCCAAATGGAGGGGAGACTGGTGGCCGGACCAAGGAAGGAGGAGACCCTCTTCCTTTTCCTGTACTGGCTGGGGAGCCGGAGCAGCTGGAAGATAACTCCCAGCTGGGGGCTAATGACCCAGAAAATGTCTCTGATCCGGACTGTGAGAGGGAACAGAATGTAGTACCTGACTTAGATGTCCGGAGAGAGGATTTCTGTACAGAGCAACTACGGGATGTCAAGTGATGCCAGAGAAAACGTGAAGGTGATGGATGGGGAACCTGTGGACCCTAATTGGGAGGTGTCTTTTCCCTACATGGCTCTTAAAAATAATTTGTTGTATCAGGTGGTGAAACGACGGGAGGACGAGGTGGAAAAGATAGTGGTTCCCAAACCCTTTCGCAGGATGGTGCTAGATCTAGCCCATGGACATGTAATAGGGGCATATCTGGGTATGGATAAGACCAGGGAGAGAATAACCTAGAGATTCTTCTGGCCCAGGTTGCATGCAGATATCAGAGAGTATTGTGAATCCTGCCCTGAGTGTCAACTCTCTGCGCCCTCACCCCATTTTCGTAGTCCAATTGTTCCACTGCCCATAATTGAAGTGCATTTCAAAAGAATTGGCATGGATCTCGTGGGACCCGTAGTAAAGTCTGCCTGGGGACACCAGCACATCTTGGTAATACTAGATTATGCGACCCGCTATCCGGAAGCCATACCCTTGCGGAACACATCCGTTAAGACTATCACCAGGGAGTTGGTCTAGGTGTTTAGTCGGATGGGGATCCCTAAAGAGGTCTTAACAGATCAGGGCACCCCGTTTATGTCCTGCGTAACCAAGGAATTGTGCAAGTTGTATAAAATCTCCCATCTCCGTACCTTGGTCTACCACCCCCAAACAGATGGACTTGTGGAGAGGTTTAATAAAACACTCAAAAACATGTTGAAAAAGATAGTGGAAAAAGATGGGAGAGATTAGGATATGTTGCTGCCATACCTCATGTTTGTCATACGAGAGGATCCGCAAATGTCTACGGGGTATTCCCCCTTTGAACTCTTGTATGGTAGACATCCCAGGGGGCTGCTAGATGTCACAAAAGAGACATGCGAATGAGAGGCCACCCCCTATAGGAGCGTCATCAAGCATATTTCCTTGATGCAGGATCGAAACGCAGCAGTCCTCCCCCTGGTGCAAGAACACATGGAGGGAGCCCAGGAGGCCCAGAGAAGGGTTTATAATAGCAGTGCCAAAACCCAGACTTTCAACCCCAGAGACAGAGTGCTGGTGCTAGTTTCCACGGTTGAAAGTAAATGCCTAGCACGGTGGCAGGGTCCCTTTGAGATTAGGGAAAGTGTAGGAGAAGGGAACTACAAAGTTTATCAGCCAGAGAAAAGGAAACCCAAGCAAGTTTACCATGCGAATCTCTTAAAACCGTGGAAAGAGAGAGAGACTTTATTGGCAGTGCCCACTTCTCAAGAAGACAGGCTATCCATGACTCCAGATGTCCCCATAACTGAGTCCTTGTCACTGACGCAACAACATGACGTTAAGGAATTTATCAGTAAAAACAGAGATTTTTTCTCTCCCCTACCCGGACTGACCACCATACTACAACATGACATAGTTACGGAACCAGGGGTCCGCGTAAATGTAAAACCTTACCGAATACCTGAGGCTAGACGGCAGGCAGTGGTGAAGGAAATAAAAACCATGTTGGAGTTAGATGTGATAGAGGAGTCCCACAGCGCCTGGTCGAGCCCTATAGTGTTGGTCCCAAAGCCCGATGGCCCTATCAGGTTCTGTAAAGATTTCAGGAAGCTGAATAACGTGACTAAATTTGACGCCCCAGACCAATAAGATCGAAGCAATTCAAAAATGGCCTCAACCGGTGAGTAAAAAATAAGTTGGTGCCTTTCTGAGGATTACAGGGTATTACAGGCAGTTCATACCCGATTTTGCCACTATTGCCATCCATCTGACTGATCTGATGAAGGGGAGAGGGTCCGGCATGGTTAAGTGGAATCCCGAAGCTGAGAAGGCATTCCGGATGTTGAAGCAAGCCTTTTGTGTACAACCGGTGCTCATAAATCCAGACTTCACAAAGGAGTTTGTTGTACACACAGATGCCTCTGAGGTGGGACTAGGAGCTGTTCTGTCCCAGATCAGAGACAGTGAGGAGCACCCAGTCGTCTACTTAAGCAGGAAGCTTAGCAGGCATGAGAGGAACTATGCCATTGTGGAGAAGGAGTGCCTGGCTATCAAGTGGGCCTTAGAGGCGCTGAAATACCACCTCTTAGGAAGGTCATTTAGGCTAGTCACTGACCATGCTCCCCTGAAGTGGATGTGTGACAACAGAGAGAAAAATAGCCGGGTGACTAGGTGGTTCCTGGCCCTACAGCCATTTAAGTTCACAGTGGAACACTGGGTGGGAAGACTCCAGAACAATGCGGATGCCCTCTCCTGGGTCCACTGTATGGTTGGGACAGTTTCTTAGCCGCAGGAGCTTCAGCAGAGGGGAAGGATATGTGACAGTATGTGACGGTATGTTAGACAGACGCTACCTGTCATTCATGTGGACTGGATTGATTGGAGTCTGGTCCAGATTTTACCAGCCACCATGGCAGGACTGTTTTTTTTGGGGTCCACTGGAGTCCACCAGCAGGTGGCTTAAATAATCAGGAAGAGATCTCACTTAAACTCTGACCTGCAACTCAGAAAGGGATCTGAGGGAGCTCTGTGTTTGTTTGGACTTTAAAAGACAAGGTTTGCATTTTGGCTTATGTTTTGTGGGTGTCGGGGGCCAGCCCCACACCGTATAGTGAGTAAACGATACTGTTTAGTTTAGTGCCAGACGGCAAGGACTTATTTTCTGTTTTGTTTATTTTTTAACCTGCAAATCTTAAACCAATAAACCTGGCAAGCCGTCAGATTTTAAAGAAAGTTGCCTTGCACGCTGACTATTTTCCTCAGGAAAGATGATCCCCACGAGCTAATTTCCCACAATATATATAATGTTTGGGGGTTCAAACTGATTTTCTAGAAAAAATACACATTTTTACGTGTCAAAAAAGGCCTGGAGCTGAAGTGAAGATTAATGTTTTCCTAGTTGTTACTCTGTATTGTTACAACATAGACATTGTAACATTGTAAAATTAAACCCTGTAACCTTTTCTTTATTTGAATATTTCAATAACATACTGAAAGGAGATAAGAAATCATATATGAAAGGGATATCAGTAAGTATTTTAGATAATTTTTTAAATATTAAGGATTGTTAGGAAAACATTTATGCATATGAGACAGTGGAAATAAATATCCCTGTGTCGGTTGAGACTTGAAGGGGGGTATTTGAGAAGCGCTGACTTTTAAAAAGCGACACAAGTAAAGCAGAGAAACACTGGTCTGGTACTGATACCTTATTTCTATTATTGCAGTGTTCCTGTGTTTTTTAAATTACATAGAAACAGCAAGGAAGAGTCTTCACTGTATTAGATTGTACCATTTTATTTTATATTTTCTGTGGCTTGCATTCAGGGAAAATACATCCTACAGTTTTCAGAATACAATTACTGCTACAATTACTACAATGGTCCAGCATGCTAACATATGCACAGCCAGATGCAGCCTGCATGTTTAAAAAACTTTGACTTTAAAAACCGACTAAGATTTAATTTTGCTTCTTAAATTCTGCTCCTCAATAAATGGTTAACTAGGTAACATGGATATGTAGATAGAAGGATAGATAGATACAGTAGATAGATAGATAGATAGATAGATAGATAGATAGATAGATAGATAGATAGATAGATAGATGCAACATGTGGCTCCATGGTTAGTACTTCTGCCTTGGAGCACTGGAGGTCTTGGTTTGATTTCCAGCAGCACACTATCTGAGTCGAGTTGCATGGGTTTCCTCTAGGTACTCCTTTTCCTTTCTATATTCCAAAGACATGCTGGTAGGTAATTGACTCTAGTATGCAGGGCCGTCTTTAAGGCAGGGCAAAAGGGGCAGCTGCCCTGGGCCCTGTCATTGTTGTGGGGCCCAAAGCAGCTGCCTCATACTTGCCAACTATCCTGGTTTAAATTCCCTTGTCCCTTGAAGTTTTAGACCTGTGCTGTGTCCCGACATCTAAGTGCTGCTACTAAAGCTGCCCAACTCTGCCCTATTGTTGTGTACAGATGGCTCACCTGCAGACCCTATGTTTACATCGAAATAATCGGCATTGATATGTAAATAGCGGAAGCATTCATATGTAAATAGTGGCGTGAGGTGGAGACGGTCGGACAAGTGGTGGGAGGAGTATGGTGACGCGTATGCTGACGTGTTTCGTCCGGACCAATCCGGACTTTTTCAAAGCGCTTTGAAAAAGTCCGGATTGGTCCGGACGAAACGCGTCAGCATACGCGTCACCATACTCCTCCCACCACTTGTCCGACCGTCTCCACCTCACACACGGAAGTGCGGGATTCTCTGCTGATGCAAACAGCCCCACGTGGAAGTTACCAGCTGATCCATAGGATCTTATTCCTCTACTCCGCCAATAACCAGTATCTTTGGCAGTCCGGCAGTCCATTTGCACCTCTGAGCGGACCAACCCGACAGTAACCAGGAAGAGTGTTAGCTTTGTCCCTTCCATCAAGCCTACTACTGCAGCAGTCATGGACACCTGCACCGACTGACAAGGTCCTATCAACGCGGTGTCAACCAGGGGACTCTGTGATTCGGTTCGCTAACCAGGACCATTCCTGTGTCCAGTCGGACCGCGTGGACGAAGCTGGGTGAGACCGTTCAGTAATTTACTTAGCTGACTTCCACTCAACTCCATACTAGCGTTGAATCAACACATTGCATAGCATTGAACACGGCTATTCTAGCCTATGGGGCACCATATGTCTTTACACAGTCCTGACCAACGATAAGGTGAACAGCCTTACTATAGTCCAAGGACAGTCTGTCCATCCCGGACTATACTATCTAGGGACTTTCTCATGTCTATATGGCCCTTGCTCCATGAATCCCGTTCACTCCCTATGATCCCAATGTGTCACTGTACATCGACCTTGTGATTGAACAATTAGGATCCTGATAAACAACAGCCCTTTGTGCTGGATTCAGTTAAACCTAACTGACTTATCTAAGGTCTGATACACAGTGAGGTGGCAGTAGTACGAATGTTTCTGGCCGGCCTGTGTGTGGGAGGTCGTTTGTTTTAATTACAGACAACGTTGTCTCTTTTTTATCTCTCCAACTGTGGTGGTGTCAATTGTTCTTTATGTTTTTTTTTTTTGTTTTTTTTTTCGAGCTAATTTTCATGTCAGTTACCAATAAATCGTGTTGCAATTTGGCTTCATGACCCAGTATGAGTGCTTTCGGTGGTCTCACCTTTCTTTTTCATGACCCTTTCACATGATAAGCCTGCTGTGATCCGCCTGTCCGTTTTTCAGGCGGATCCAAGTGGGCCACCGATAGACCTCTATGGGCAGGCAGATGTCAGTGGAGATGTGTCTGCTGACACCCATCTGTCATCCGATCCTTCAAGATCCGCTCAAAACAGACGCATGGGCGATAAGTTCGCCTTTCAACCAGCGGTTCGGATGAAAACGGATAGGCGCATTCCGTTTTCGTCCGATCTCCCCATTGAGTACAGCAGGGATCTAACAGGTCTGTCCCTGCACAGAGAGCAGACACGGACCTGTCATCATCCAGCTCAGCAGAGATCAATGGAGCAATCTCCCGCTGAGCTGGCATACTCCGCTGAGAGGATCTGCCCCGTGTGAAAGGCTGTCAACGTTTCAAACCCAGATAAATCAATGAAGCCTGGGAAAAAAGGACAGCTGTGAAGTGTGCACGGTTTGCCCTGTGAGTATAAGGCTGGCAATAGATGGAGAGAATTTATTTCCAAGAAATTTGCTAGATTCACCCATCAACACAGACAGTGCTGATGGGAATCTCTGGATGGCTGCTTGTACCCAGGTTGATCGATCAATCAACTTGGGTACATTTAGCCTGCCCACACATATTCAGAATCTCGGCCGGTTCCTGCTGAACTGGCCAAGTTTCGAAACGTCTATGGGTGGCTTAAGACAGAAAAGGCTTTCTCCCCAGAAAGCTGTTATGACCCCAGCATACTTCCACCCCAGCCCCCAGCATTCTTCTACCCCAGCATTCTTCCACCCCAGCCCCCAGAATTCTTCCACCCCAGCCCCCAGCATTCTTCCACCCCAGCCCCCAGCATGCCTCCACTCCAGCCCCCAGCATTCTTCCACCCCAGCCCCCAGCATTCTTCCACCCCAGCCCCCAGCATGCCTCCACTCCAGACCCAAGCAACCCTCTTCTATCTCTCTTCTTCCTTAGCCCCCAATATTTTTCCTCTCCATCCTTGAGTATCCATTTTATCCAGCATCTATCCTCTCCTCACTCTAGCATCCCCCCTTTCCATCTTTCGCCATCCTTGCTCTCCTGCCTCCTGTATCCCCCTTTTTCATTCTCCATTATCCCCTCTCTCCACCCTCCATTATCTCCCCTCTTCTGTATCCATCCTCTCTATCCTACAGTGTCTCTCCGTTCCATACTCCAGTATTCATCATGTCCTTCTTCTCCAGCATCCTTTCTCTCCAGCATCCTTCCTCTCAATCCTTCA
>BLSH010422250.1:267646-279626 GCA_018402905.1 Glandirana rugosa
ACCTATAGGTACGTGTGTCACATCCCGGGGTACCCCTAGATATCCGTGTGTCCCGTCCCGGGGGGTCCCTCCTGGTAGTACTAAGATATACGTGTGTTTCACATCCCGGGGGTTACTAGATAATCCGTGTGTCGTGGGGTAACGTAGGGGGTGGGGGCCCCCCGTGTCGCCCGTGGACGGGCCGGAGAATGGTCCAACTCCTGCCAGAGGTGCTACAGGGCCAACGACTGAAGGGGCTGGACCTACTCCGGCTACTCCTGGTGCCGGGAAGGAGGAGGAGGACGGGGGAGGATGGCCAGTGACAAGCCGCTGGTGGGGGTCGGCTGCCCGGACAGAGATCCCCCCGGAGGATCGGGCTCCATGGTTCTCCCTGGCGGGGTGATCAACCCGTCCGTCCCCATCCGCAACATGAGGATGAAATTCGCCGTCCTCATCGGCCTCATCCAGGTCGGGGAAGTCAGCAACCGGGACATCGTGGAGACCGTCCTCAACCTGGTAAGAGGCCGGGCAGGTGCCCGCTGTGCCCCCCGGGGGTGGGGGATGCAATGGGGTGCTGTGTGCCTAATAGATCATTGGGGGCCCTACACTTTGTGTGCATATAGAATCATGATGGTCCTCCCTGGGGGGCCCTGCCCTGTGTGCCTATAGATCCCCATGGGGCCCTACACTGTGTGCATGGATATCCATTGAGACACTCTATGGGGCCCATGCCCTGTGTGCCCATAGATCACTGGGGGGCCCTACACTGTGTGCATGAATATCCATTGAGGCACTCTATGGGGCCCATGCCCTGTGTGCCTATAGATCCCCATGGGGCCCTACACTGTGTGCATGGATATCCATTGAGACACTCTATGGGGCCCATGCCCTGTGTGCCTATAGAGCATTGGGGGTCCTACACTGTGTGCATGCATATCATTGGGGGACTCTATGGGGCCCATGCCCTGTGTGCCTATAGAGCATTGGGGGGTCCTACACTGTGTGCATGCATATCATTGGGCAACTCTATGGGGCCCATGCCCTGTGTGCCTGTAGATCACTGGGGGGTCCTACACTGTGTGTGCATACATATCATTAGTGGGGGGCTACAGGGGCCCTGCAATGTGTTTCAATAGATTAGGGGGACCTATACTTTGTGTGCCTATATATCATTGGCATCCTTTTGGGGCCCCTTCCATGTGCCTAAAGATTATCATGGGGCCCTACCATTTGTGCACCTATAAATGTGTGGTCCTTGTATAGCGTCCTACCCTGTGTGCCTATAGACCATTAGGGGCCTTGCAGGAGGGCAACCCTATGTGTGCTATAACTTCCTTCAGAGAGGCTCTAACCTGTATGTGCCTATAGATTTTTGAGGTCCTCCCAGAGGACTCCTACACTGTTTGCCTGTAGATCATTGGGGTCTTCTTGGGGGCACGCCCCTACCCTATATGTGCCTATAGATCATTGGGGCCCCTCTAGAGTACACTACCCTGTGTGCTTTTAGATAATTATGGCCTGGCCCTACATGTGTCTATAGATCGTAGTCCTCCCAGGCTGGCATTACCCTGTGTGTGCGCGCCTATAGATCATTAGATGGCTGTGCTTCTAGAGTATTGGGGCCCAACTCTGTGTGCCTATGGACAATCAGGGTCCTCCTGGAGGGGATGTCCCTACCATACATATGCCTATAGATCGCAGCCCTCCCAGGGGGGCTCTGCCTTGTACATGCCATGTCAATACATCATTGGTGTCCCCCTCATAGGGCTTCCACCCTATCTGTGCTCGGAGAGCATTGGGGCCCTACCATGTGCGCCTATAGATCATCAGGGTCCTCCTGGAGTGCCCCTACCCTGTATATGCTTATAGATCAGCTGGTTCCTCCCAGGTAAGCTTCTGTACCAGGGGGTTGTGTGCCTATAGATCAGGGGCCTCTACCCTGTGTGTGCCTATAGATTGGAGTCCTCCCTCACAGTAGAGCTGCACGATTCTGGCCAAAATGGGAATCACAAATTTTTTGCTTAGGATAAAGATCACGATTCTCGCGGCGTAACATCTCACATATACAAAAAAAATTTGGGTTAACAGCACTGTTTTTTTTTTTTTTTTTTTTTTTTTTTTTTTTAAAGTGTAATTTTTCCCAAAAAATTGCATTTGAAAGACAACTGCGCAAACACAGTGTGACATAAAATATTGCAACAACCGCCATTTTATTCTCTAGGGTCTTTGCAAAAAAAATAATAAAATATATATATATATATATATATATATATATATGTATGTTTGGGGGTTCTAAGTAATTCTCTAGCAGAAAATATTGGATTTTTTTTTTTCCACAAGAAAGAAAATACAGGATTTTTACTTGTAAGCAACAAATGTTAGAAAAGATTTCGTCTTTAAATGGTTAAACTAAACTCTTCTATACGGAAGTAAATTCCTTTAATAACTAGAAACATTGTATATCTTTGCTTCTTTTATCAGCAATGATCTCAGACTTGGCAGTCTGCCCAGATAGAAGAGATTCAAGTCGCTACTTAGAAAAAGGTTCCTGGGGAGACTTCAGGCGACTTGAATTGACTTCTATTACAGTCAAGTCGCGCTGAGTTGCCCCGCAAGTCGGACTCCATTAACTGCATTGAAAATCGTGGTAATACCTGATGGAAATTGCAGGGGGAGGGGGGTGAATCGAGATCACATTTTATTACAATTAATCGTGCAGCTCTACCTCCCAGGGATGGCATCTGTACCAGGGGGGTTGTGTGCCTATAGATCAGGGGTCTCTATCCTGTGTGTGCCTATAGATTGGAGTCCTCCCAAGGATGGCATCTTTACCAGGGGGTTGTGTGCCTATAGATCAGGGGTCTCTACCCTGTGTGTGCCTATAGATTGGAGTCCTCCCAGGGATAGCATCTGTACCAGGGGGGTTGTGTGCCTATAGATCAGGGGCCTCTACCCTGTGTGTGCCTATAGATTGGAGTCCTCCCAGGGATAGCTTCTGTACGGTGGTTTGTGTGCCTATAGGTCAGGGCTCTCCCTAAAGGCAGTCTACCCTGTGTGTGCCTATAGATTGGAGGCCATCCTGGGGGATGGAGACTGGAGATTGACTCTGTATGTGCCTATAGATCGTATCATCTGTATCGGAGTGGTTGTGTGCATATAGATCAGGGTCCTCCCAGGGAAGGGGGGTTGGGTATACCCTGTATGTCTATAGATCAGATTTCTCCCAGGGATGACATCTGTACCAGGTGGGCTCCAGCCTGTGTGCCTGTAGATCCTCCTAGCATCAGGCATGGGCATCCCAAGGATGGCATCTGTGCCTAAGCCCCGTCCTGTGGATATGGCCGTACTGCAGGAAGCCCCATGCCCTCCCACCATTAGGTGATCACTAATAACACTGAATGTTTTATCATAAATGCTTTACAGGACCATCAGCAGTTAATTTGGGGATCCTAAGGCTGCCCCTTCCTGTGCTTGATGCTTCGTTCCTGATCTGGGGAATTCTTTTATTGGGCATGTCACACAGATTTGCAGCTCCTTTTATTAGTAAAAGGTTAAAGGTGGCACCTTGAGGGCTGCATTGGCCATGGATGGCCTGTGTGCTGTAGATCATACTGCTCCCCATCCAGAAGCTGACAGCTGATCTGGGCAATCCTGATGCATATGTATTGCAGATTTGCAGTTCCCTCAGCTAGTAAAGGGTTAAAGCTAGCACTTTAAAAGGCTGCATCGGCCACAATGGCCTGTGTGCTGTAGATAATGCCGCTGCCTTTCCCCTCCATTGCCTCCCAGCAGGTGACAGCTGATCTGGGGAATCCTGAGCTTTCTCCTTCACATTGCACACCCTTCGATTAATCAGGGGTTAAAGCAGCATCCTCCAGGGTGCAGTTGCTGTGAGCGGCCCATATGCCGCGGTATTAAATGTCTTGGAAGCTATGTGCAGCTTCTCTTCTCCCCCCCTCCACGTCTTTAAATATATATGGCATCCTTGCAAGTGGAAGGAGACCCCAGAGGATTGATGCAGCGCTGTCATTGCCGTCACCTCTGTGGGAGCGGAGGGGTTAATCGCGGCGAGTGTGTCTGATCATGCATCTGATTATCCCTGAAGATTAGGCATCAGGGTGCGTGGAAACCTGCGCTTGACATTACATGTGTCATGCACATACAAAGCCTTGCCTTCCACATCTCCGATTATATGACAAAGGCTTAGGAAGCTTTGATTAGTTGGAGCCTTAAATTGTAATTATGGAAGAGAACGTTGTGAGTCCCGTCATCAAGGCGTCCACATAGGCCGCTCTCCCGTCTTTTTATCTAATTTAATGTATAAAAAATAAAAATGACAGAGCATATATGAACTTATGTCCTTTTAGAATTGTGCGCGTCCTTTGCGATTTTTGTGTGTTGCGCAGAAGGCCTCATTGCCACTCACCTTTCATCTGTGCAGGCCTGGTATTGTATTGCAGTGATTTTGTAGACCTCTTATAGAGGAGATGTCTTAGCCAAAATGCGCCACGTTCCATTGAATATTCTATATGGAAGATCACTGTATGTATTTGAGTTCTTATGGAGGTTGTTGGTGGTGGCGATGCGTTCTAACGTTATAAATGCCGGTTTATTATTGAACACTGGTAGATTTAAAGCAAATTGATAAAGGCACGCAATTCCGACGTTCTTCACCGCCTGCTGCCACAATCCCATATATGGTCCCTTTGAGTCACCGTGACCTCGTCTCCCTTCCCCCACCACAACAGAATTGCTGAATGTAGAGCCTCCCGTGACACGGCGTCAAACCATTCCGATTCACAAGGCGCAGAATGAACCATGTTTTAGGAAGCCGGGGCCACCAAACGCTGACTCATTTGTTTCATTTTTGATTGTGCTGCCAAATTGTGCTCCGGCTGATTATACTGTATCATGGTTTGTCTTCTGCAACACGGGGCAGCATTACAATAATCCTCACAGCCAAGGTTTTAAAACTGCTTCATTAGGCCAGTCTTAGGAATCAAGTAGCACACAATTGTAACTAATGGATTAATCCACCCCGCCATGAGATGCGCACTGTCTGGGGGATTGGGAGCTGTCACATTGGCCCCTGTAGGGTGGAATGGGACTGATGGGGGAAGAGTTCATGCCTGGAGCATCTTGTCATCTTTAGTCAGGTGTTGTGGAGGCAGCCGGCTGCTTCCGTCTCTTCCGTGCACGCTTCTCTATTTGCATTTGACCTAGTGCATGCAGCCAGAAACTGCAGCAGCACAGGCGTGCACAATTATTTTAATATATATGGCGTGCTTGGATGATTAATATATGAAATGACACACTGTAAAAAAAAAAAAAAAAAAAAAAAATTATATAGATATACATCCCACATATAATGGTAATACATAAAAAATACTATATATATCAGAGTGTGTGTGTGTGTGTGTGTGTGTGTGTGTGTGTGTGTGTGTGTGTGTGTGTGTGTGTGTGTGTGTGTGTGTACACACAGTCAGGGTTCGACTAATCCCAGGTGGTGACTAGAAATTGCATCGTGCCACCTGGGCTTTTGTCTGCCCATTCACTGTTGGCACCAGGCGCAGGGATGCACAGTTCATATCGCCCAATGCCTGGGACATAGTTTGGGGTGCTGGGTAGTTTACTTGTCGGATGGAAGCACTTGGGCGGCTTTGTTGCTGCCCAGACGCTAACAATCCCCCCCCCGCGTGCATTGCATTACATTCAGTGGAGAAAAGGGAACCTGTCACCAAAAATCAACCCATAGGGGGTCCCCTATGGCTAGGTTCAGACTGCTGCGGTGCAAATTTTCTGCAAATTGAATACGATTGCGATGCAAGTTTTTTCAGTTCAGACACAAGTGCGATTTCTACATGTGTTGGTGCGAATCTACTGCAAAGCTGTAGCTGGAGTTGGAGGGGGAAGTTATTGCAGTGATGTGAATGGGAGATTGTTTTCAATCCGTGTTCTATTGTAGTCTATGGAGCTGAATTCGAAACGCACAGCATTGCACACGGATCAAACTCGCACAGGACCCTTTTTCTTCACGGACTAGATTCGCAACGCATCAGTGTGAACTGCACTGGTAGAACACTATGTTATTGGAGATGACTTGCGAAATTAATCTATCGCAACGCAATCTATTGGCAGTACAGTTCGCAGCAGTGTGAACCTAGCCTATGTGATTGGAAAAAAAAACCAGACTTTTCTGTTTAATTGTAAAGAAATTAAAGTTACACCCAAGGACATAAAATCCCCCCCCACAAGCAAAAAATTGAGCCCCCATGTATACACACGTACAAAAGGTAAACGCACATGTCGGGGCGCCTACGCCTGAAAACTTTGATTGCGATAAACGTTACATATCGCCACACATGCCGGAATGAATGCAGCAATTTTAGCACCAGACCACAAAAATTGGAACTACCACTATTTTATTCTCTAGGGCTACATATCAGAAGGGGTTTTGTCCTTAAAAAAATAAAGCTTTGTTCGTTAAAAAAAACAAAATAAACTGGGTCATAACTTTGTTAGCTGGCTTTTAGATTCAAAGTCAAGCCCTGTATACATATACAATGTTTTTTCTTTAAAGAAAAAAGTGTATGTGTGTGTATATGTGTGTGTATATATATATATATATATATATATATATATATATATATATATAATATACACATAATATACACACACACACACACTTCTGTATTGCTTTGGGTGCTCATATACTGAAACTTGCCCTGTAGTGAAATATACCTTGCATATGTTACCAGTATACCTAAGGGCTCTTTCACACCTGCCCGTTCGTTTTGACAGACTCCGCTTGCTCAGCAGGGATTGATCTGTTGATCTCCGCTGACCTGGCGGATGACCGGTCCATCCCCGCTCACTGTGAAGAGACGGATCTGTCAGAGCTCTGCTTTCCTCTATGGGGGATCGGATGAAAATGGATCCGCCTGTCCGTTTAAATCCGATCCGCCAGACGGATGGAAAATAGGGTTTCCATCTCTCTGCATTTAGCGGATTGGATTTCAGCGCTGACATCCGTCGCTCCATAGAGGTTAATGGATCGTCCGTTCAGGTCCGTATGGGTGAAAGAGCCCCTAAAGGTCAAGCATGGCCAACTGTGATGTGATCGCTTCAATAAATGCTTGGACTGTGGGTTTCTGTGTGGAGATATATAGAAATGTCACTTTGGGACACTTCAAATAAAGTTTAAAAAGAAAAAGTAAATGGTGCGGTGCTGCCCCCGCTGTCCCTGAACTGACCACAGCCAACGTGCTACAACCGATCAATTTAGCCATGCAGTGCTGTATGAAGGATACGTTAAGGCTGGGGTGGACAAATTTATATGTAATTCATGAGCCAGCAGGATATTTTTAGGAGCCACCTACATTGACAACTTGAGAAAACCTCAAAAGTTTAGATGCCAGCTGAAATTTTTAGGGGCATTTGGCTATGTGGCTCCTGGGATTTGTCCAGCTTTGTGTTTAAAGGCAAAGCTCGCCTTTATGAATAAAGGATAAGTTCACCATAAAATAAAATAAATGCACATTTTTTTCAGGTTAAAAAAATGGAGCCTGGTCAGCTGATTGTGGGTGCAATGTCAGGTTGCTGCAGACTCTCAGCATAGCTGTCTGCCTGTACCTCCGATATGGGCAAGGCAGGTACTTGAAGGCAGGAAGACCAATGAACTATGAGCCATCGACCGCAATGGCTGCCGATGGCTTGTGGTCTAGTCATACACCGTAAACTGTAAATGAATGACGCAGCCGTATAGGTGGAGCCCCACACGGGCGTGCTGTTTTCAGATTGTGACAGCAGGTGCTGGGAGAGTATGCCCTGCCTGTTGTCATGGTGGGTGAGATTGGGGTGGATGCCGAACATGTTACACCCTAAATATGGGTGTAACATGTTCAGGAAGGTGAACTTAGCCTTTACAATGGCCTACATCAGGGATATGCAATTAGTGGACCTCCAGCTGTTGCAGAACTACAAGTCCCATGAGACTTAGCAACACTGTTACAGCCACAAGCATGACACCCAGAGGCAGAGGCATGGTGGGACTTGTAGTTTTGCAACAGCTGGAGGTTCGCTAATTGCATATCCCTGGCCTACATTGACATGGGGCCCCAGTAATTTCGAATTCCCTGAGTCCATTTGTAAAACGCGCTTGGCAAACTTGGCACCAGCAAATCCTGCTCAATATACCGCCATAGCTTCCAGAACACTGCAGGCATTGGGCACTTGTTCATTCATCCTAGCAAATGCTGAAATTGTACATTGAGCTGCGCATGTGCATTTCTTAGTACATTGTCAAGATTGCGAATGGGTAGGTAATAATCCTTTATTGCAGAAGGGACATAATGTCTTGTCGACAATAAAAAGGCTAGCACATTTGTATGTATAGTTCCACTTTAACCAGCTATCTGTATCCTCAGCACCCCTTTACTCCAAGTCTTGTCCAGGAATGAGAGTGACGATGTGAATATGTTGAGTGATTTGCTAGTTTTCAGTGGCACTTGGTTAAGCTTAGGTTTCCCCTATCCGAGATTTGTCTTTTGCTAATTTAGCTTTTGTTTTACCCCTTAAAGTGGTTGTAAACCCTTCCATATAGTGAAGTGACTAGCCTCAGGTGATACACAGGGATGAAACAGATAAGTTGTACCTATTTACCTTCAACCCTCTCTCCTCAACATCCCTTCAAAGTCCAGAATATGCATAGCATTTCTGATATGCAGGAGGCAGGGACCTGATGTTACATGCTACACAAGAGAGAGCTGAGTGTAATCTGAGACCTGAGTGGAGGGAATGGCTATACCCCCTCTAAACAGTCTCATAGGGATACATGGGCAACTGAGGCTGTCAATCACCTTCTGTGTGCTGGAAGGGGGTGGGGCTTTCTTCCAGGATTGCTTGGTGTCTGAATAGTTACTGTGTTTAGAAGTGACTAATACAGACACAGGAATGAGAGTGGAGGCAAGTACACATTTATAGAAGGGTATGTTTTGTTCATTTTCCACTTTAGAAGTTTGCAACCAATTTTAATGACAAACGCTGAAGGGGAAAATCATTAGTTTGGATGCAAATAAGGTGTTTGGCAGCAGTGGATTTATGCAGTGCTGTTCTCGTGATTACAAATTTCTAAATAGAGCTGAATATGGGTAGCGGATTCATTAAAGGCTTGTTTACACTAGGCACATAGTAACCACTCAGCAGCGCAGTGCGGTTACCTGCATTGCCATCCAGTGCACTGTGGAAAAATGTAGCATGTCATGAGTGTTGCAGTGTGAACAGGGCACATAGGAAACAACTGTGTTCTGTGTCCTTGTGGTGAATGGCATTGATCCAGTTGTAGAAAAATGGCAGTCAACACAGGATGTTTGAACAGACCCTAAAAGTGTATTGAAACCTCAAAACCAAAATGTAATACAGTTAGGCCCCTATATATTTGGACACAGGTCCATTTTTTTTATTTTTTCTTAGCTATTTACAAAAACATATTCAAGCTATAGTTAAGCTCAATTAAGCAGGTAAAAGGTCCGGAGTTGATTCTAAGGTTGGCCATACATTGTTCAATTTTCTTGTACAACTTTTCTTTAGATTTACCAAACCATATAATAGGAGGTCAGCTCTAAACACTTTCAATTTGTATGCAATCAGGGAGGCCCTTGCACTATATAGTTGAAGGTAAATCTAAAGGAAATTAAACTAGAAAATTGTATGGTGTATGAGCTTAAAGTGGTTGTAAACCCTGGACAAAAAAAAACCCTGCATAACAAAGGCAGAATAAGCCTAGTATGCATTGCATATTCGCTCATTATGAAATACTTACCTTATTGACCGATTGCTGTTGCAGCGGTCCCCGCACACCGCTGTGACCGGCGACATGTCTCCTGGAGCTTCTTCTGGGTTAACGAGCTCCGGCCAATCATAGCGCGGGCTCCATTGCTGTGATTGGCCAGAGCCGTGATGACATCACTCCCGCGTGGGAGCCGCCGCTCACTGCACACTTACTGAAGAAACGGCACCCTTGGGCGCCCTTCAGTGCGCATGTGCTGATGATGTTGGCACATGCGGATTCAGAGAATGTCTCCTAAACTGTGCAGGTTTAGTTGATATTCACGGTACCTACAGGTAAGCCTTATATGCTTACCTGTAGGTTAAAGTGGTTGTAAAGGGTTTACAACCACTTTAAGTGTGGTATTTTAATTTGGAATCTATTGCTGTGAGCCTACATCATGCGTTCAAAGGAGATGTCCATGCAAGTAAAATAGTAAGGCTTCAAAAATGAACAAAATCCATCAGAGAGATAGCAGCAACATTAGGAGTGGCCAAATCAGCAGTTTGGTGCATTCTGAGGAAAGAAGAATGCACTGGTGAGTTCAGCAACATAAAAGGCCTCGACATCCACAGAAGACAACAGCGGTGGATAATCGCATGATCCTCTCTATGGTAAAGAAAAACCCATTCACAACATCCAGACAAGTGGAGGACATTCTCCAGGAGGTGAGTGTATCACCCAAGAGCAAATACAGAGGGTTCACCACAAGGTACAAAGCACTCATAAGCCTGAAGAATAGACAAGTCAGATTAGACTTTACCAAAAAACCTCTAAAAAAGCCAGACCTGTTGTGAAAAAGCATTCTTTGGATTGATGAAACTAAGATTAATCTGTACCAGAATGACGGGAAGAAAAAAAGTGTGGAGAAGGCTTGGAACAGCTCATGATCCAAAGCACACAACGTTATCTGTAAAACATGGTGGAGCTTGCAGTGTCATGACATGGGCATGCATGGCTTCCATTGGCACTGGGTCATTGGTATTTATTGATGTGGCAGAAGCAGCTGTATGAATTCTGCAGTGTTTAGAGAGATACTGTCAGCCGAGATTCAGACAAATGCAGCAAAGTTGATTGGACGGCTCTTCATAGTGCAGATGGACAATGATCCAAAACACACTGCAAAAGCAACCCAGGAGCTTTTGAAGGAAAAGAAGTGGAATATTCTGCAATGGCTGAGTCAATCACCTGATCTCAACCCAATTGAGAATGCATTTCACTTGCTGAAGGCAAAACTAAAGGCTGAAAGACCCACAAAGAATAACCGAAGACAGCTGCAATTAGAGCCTGGCAAAGCATCAGAAAGGAGGAAACCCAGTCTTTTGTAATATCCATGGGTTCCAGATTTCAGGCAGTCCTTGCCAGTATAGGATTCTCAACAAAAGATTAAAAATGAACATTTTATGATTCTATTTATTTGTCCAATTTACATTTGAGCCCCTGATAATGGGAGGAGGACTGTGTATAAAAATGTTTGCAGTTCCTAAAATTTGTACTTGATATTTATGTTCAACCCCTTGAATTAAAGCTGAAAGCCTGCACTTCAAATTAATTTGGATTGATTTGTTATAATTTTATTCTGGTGGCATGCAGAGCCAAAAGTATGAAAATTTTGCCTGTGTCCAAATATATATGGACCTAACTGTATATTGCAGCTCATCATTCTCTGTGGCGGCTGCATGCAATTTCCTTCGTCCATCCCAGTGGGTTGCTCAAAAAAAAAAAAAACCTGTCAGCTCCGGTCGGAGACACTGTACTAACTATGCGAGGTTAGTCCAGTGATTTCCCCCCCCCCCCCGAGCTGTTGTGTTCGGACAGGGTGGCAGCCCCCCGCCAGAACACTCCAATTAGTGCTCTTGGCTGAAAGCGCTGATCAGGAGACCGACAGACCAACATAACACAGGCAGTGTCCACTGTTTTTTTTTTTTTAACCAACGAATGTCTCCTAACATTCTACCCGTGTGTACAGCTTTAGATGGACTAGTACAGGGGTGTCAAACTTGATTTCATCATGGGCCGTATCAGCATTATGGTCGCCCTGGAAGGGCCTTTGTATATGTAAGACTAGATGTCCAGAGCACCTCCCCTCCTTACATCAGATGCCAAGAGCCCCCCCACCAGAAGTTAAGGGTTCCCCACCCTTCCTTGCATCACAATGGGGGCAGAGTTGGGAAG